>CAVNYN010207823.1:0-12180 GCA_963692815.1 Nyctanthes arbor-tristis | reverse complement strand
GCCAATAAGAATAGTCACGTTTCCAAAGTCGTCATCTTTTGAGGCACAATGCGTAATCAATTGAAAAGGATTTGGAGGGAGGCCATTCTTGACATGAACTTCAAACTTGGGGGTTATGCCAAAACTATTTATACTCGGAATAAGATTAAAAGACAGTACAATTAGCAAAGGGATGATGCTACTGCTGCTCATTTCTTTCTAGGAAGATGAGACTTTTTGTGGAGGCCGTATTTTCCTTGTAAGTTAGCTTGTTATATACGGCAAACTTTATTCAGCGGTTCAATTTTCTATGGTGGTTCATTAATTAGTTTCGTTGAGCTTTCTTCCGTACAACAATTGGAGACAAAATAATTAATTGCAACAAATATGAATATTGATTAAGAGCATCTCCAGTAGACTCTTTATTTTAATATTTTATTTTAGAGAGTGGGATTTGCTCTCTAAATTTAGAGAGTCATATTCACTCTTTATAATTAAGTTAGTTGTATATCCGTGCACTGCACGGAATAGAATAATTAAAAAAAATGCGTAGTAATTTGAAAAACTAAATGATTATAATTTTATTGCATACTACTCGCTCATATGCATATGTTACTAATATACATAAATAGAATAAAATTGAAACGAACAATATTTTCACTTGGCACAAAGCTAATTAAATTGTCATTCGTAGAACAATACTCTTAAGTAATAAAATAAGAATGAGGAATTTTTATAAAATTAATTTCACATTGAGTATGGAAACTAGGAAAATATGGAAAAAAGAGGATACATAATTTATACAACTCTAGAATACCCTACACCCACAATTCTTAGTCAATAGGGTGCTGATGATATTCATTTATTAGAATGAATTATTTTCCACATTCATTCTCCACCATATATTCTTGGAAAAATTATTTTTGGCATTTCCTAATCACTTTTTGCTAAATATACTCTAAAAAATCTAAAGTACACATTCTCCTATTACAAAAAACCCAATAGAAGCAATATTACAATAAATGATAAATTCTATATGATTTACTATTTACTCTTAACATTAATTTTTAACCACCCATTCTAAAAAGAATTCAAAGAAAATTTTTGTTTATATTCTAAATCTTTATCATAAAATATTATTACTATCATATTCCCCCCACTTAAATTTTTACTAATATATAAGTTTCCATAAAAAAAATAATAAATTAAGTATACTAAATATATAACCTAGGTTTTACGACGTGTGATTTATCGTATTGAATTAAAGTAAAAGTTCTGAAACTGATTTAATTTAATTTTATTATTATATTATCAATCTCACGAGTAGGCACTTAATCGGAATAATAAGAAGAAATCTCAATAACCTAATACTTGAAATTTATCTATCAACTGTTAGAATTTTGAAGCAATATTAAATATTTGAAAATAGCCTAAAAATTAATAGAATATGTATAACAAACATTAACATATAACAAATAGCATATTATATAGAATAAAAAATATATATAAATTTTTATATATTATTATAAAATAAAATGATAGTAAAATGTAACACATAGATAAGTATTACTTTTTTTTTAAACAGAATGAATAAATATTGTTATTAATATTATTATAAAATAAAATAAAAAATAAAAAACATATAAAAGTAGGATAGTGGTTTTGACGAGAAAACTTGCATATGACCATTATCCTATTTTAAGATATATATATATATATATATAAAAGATAAGATATATAAGATGACCATGACAAAGTTCAATATTCAATGTCTTTCACGGGATCAAGTTGGTGAAGATCAATAAAGCAAAATAGACGATAAAATTAAATAATTAAAATAAAGACATATTAAAGGATAAAAAATGAAAACACATTAAATAATTTTGGAAGCAGTGAAACGAAGAGGCTATTGGACTGATTTGAAAGTTACACTCTCTATATTTATAGAATTTTTTTGGGGGGAAATATTACAAGGAGAATGTTGAGGAGAGAAATTGACCCCTAGACCTACGTGTGTAAAACTCACTTGGATGCTACTAGATCACTTGAGTTTGGCAAATTTATAGATGTTCTTTAAAATACATAATGTTGGAGATATTCTAATCAAGTCTTATTTGCCGGTGCATTTTTCATCAACTTATCATTTTTAACTCATTATTTACATGAACAGTAACACTGTTCATCTCTACTGCACTACATACATGGATACGGATGGAATATCAACTGACAGGGACAGATCCTTAATATGGCTACACTAGATGGAAATTTCTAAGGAGCTCATGGCTGAGTTCTTTATGGAGTCCAAGAACCAATGAGCTGCTGACATGTAGTGTGTGTCAGGTTAAATATCAGTGTGTGATTGAAGACTGGATTCCATAGCTGGACTGTACACTAGACTACTCTCTGATGCAGCGCAAAACAATTTTCTTTTTAAATAAATTTTTAATCTAAATTTTTTTTCTTTCAAGAATAAAATTGTTTTAATTCAACAAGTGATCTAAAGTTCGGAAAGACACATCACCACTCTAAACTTAATTGTATATTTCATTTGGAATTTTGGTAAAATATGTGATATTTGAAAACGTAAGGGTTTGAATACTCGACAATTAATTGTTCTTAGTTCTTTATGTCTTTTTTGAATTGTGGTAAACTTTTGAGGAGCAGAGTCCTAACTGTATCTCTTGCTTTTTTCCTATCAAATGATATAGATCTTTATGTATTTAACGGGTGTTTGCAAATCCGTACCAAAGCAAAATAAAATTTAATTAAACTAATCACATTCATAATGTATTTAATTTTTCCCCAGATACTACTCTTATTTAATGTAACATTTATCTATCCAAGTAAATGGTTGATATATATATATATATATAATCATTAATTATAGTTTCTGAATTCGTGAAAAAATTGAAATGTGCCTATTTTTGTAAGCTAAAAAAAACTGCACGTTGTCTACTCGTTGTCAATTCCAACCTCCTATAGCAGTCAAGTCATGTGTGTTTATGTTTATTTTATTTATTTATTTTTGCAAACTGTGTTGTCTTACTTTTAAAAATTATACAAAGAATATTAAATTTTTGGTTAAAATTTTCAAAATAGTAATAATTTGGGTATTCAAGACAATGCAACCAGTCTAATATCCAATCCAAGGAACCTTTGGCATTTTGCACATCTAGCTTAAATGTAGAAACAAGCTCGCAAACTTCGGTTTATATATAAAATAATAATTAATGTTTCTTATTTCAAAACAATAATAATAATCCAAGTATTCTAAGACAACACATACAATCAGCCTAATATCCAAAGGTGCCGTTTGCTCAACAGTGTGGATTGCATAGGAACTTCATTAGCGAAATAGAACCCATCTTCCTTAACTTATAACAAAAGCAGTCATTACTTCCATGATGGCCTTCTGATTCATAGACACCATGAAAAACCTCGAAAGACTGTTGTCTTGAGTTCCACCAGAAGTGACAAAAGAACATAGTGGTCCCGAAGAAACTTGTGCGAAACCTCCAATGAAGTTCTTGACTGACGGGGATTGTAACGTTCTAGAAGCCATTGTCTTTCGAGGCGTAGTGGACGATCAAAGGAAAGAGGTTATCTGCCGGAGGGCCATGCGATATGAACTTCAAAGTTTGGGGTGAAACCAACATTTATATTTTGTGTAAGATTCAAAGAAATAATGAGTAGAGGGATGATGATATGACTCATTGTTCAAGTAGTAGACTTGGTAAAGACACTTGTTGCTTTGTAACTTGGCCTTGTTATACATTTAAGATGGTATTTCTTCCTTTTTATAGTAGTTCGATTGAGACTTGAATAGGGCCACTAGAAATGACAAAGCTACATCTGGCACCACGTGAATTCACAGATAAGTTCACTACTTGGCGTGTTTAAATATACATCACATGAGTATATGACTCCATAATAATACCGGGCGTACGACATCATCATGGCACCTTGTCATCTCTACCAAAACCACATTCTCCCAAAAAAAGTGGGGCAAAAAAAAAAAAAAAGATCACTTCACATGGACATGCCTAGATGCACGTCAGACGGGCATATGACACCATAATGGTGCCATATGTATCTAATAAAATTATTTGTAAAAACTAATTAATGTTTTAAATGGGTGTAAGGTTAGAGAAACATCAAAATCACACCTTGAGTTTAGGCGTGAATTTATCGGTCCTGCCATGCAAGATCGAAGGTGTAAAATTGTATAAGACAATTATATTCATAATATATTTTCTTTTATATCTACATTACATTTTGATTGATCATAGTGGTTCTTAATATATAGTTTTATAATAATTTATAATTACATTCTAAATATTTGTGTTATATTTTTAATTTTTTATCATCGACATTTCATTTATGCCAGTATTAATAATTCCTTTCCAAAAATCTTAATAGCTTACTTTTAGATAAAGAAATAATTTGTCACATTTATGTTTTGATTTTTTTAAATATAAAATACAATGATTTACACAATTTTAACATACTTTTTGAAACAAAATTGTTGTTAAAGATATAAAATGTGCTAATAGGTTAAAAATTAAAGATAAATGCGAACAAAAGAGTATGGCTATAAATATGATAATAATTATTTTAAAATAATAAGGACTTTCAGTGTGATTGGTTAATATTGCAGGGCTTTTTAAATATAAAATACAATGATTTACACCGTTTTAACATACTTTTTGAAACAAAATTTTTGTTAAAGATATAAAATGTGCTAACAGGTTAAAAATTAAAGATAAATGCGATCAAAAGAGTATGGATATAAATATGATAATAATTTTAAAATAATAAGGACTTTCAGTGTGATAGTTAATATTGCAGGGCTGGTCTGTGAAATGCACGACTAAACTATTTGTATAATTTTTCTTTTTTTTTTTTAAAATTTACAAGTAATAATTTATTTATTTTTTATTATTTGGTCCAAAGGAGAGGCCTCTGAGCAATGTGGCCCCCTATTGGCTACGCTCTTACTTTCAGTGTAACTAATTTGTAGTGTATTTAGTAAAAATTATAGTACCATACAATATAACTACTAGTTGTATATATTTTTAGTAGTAGAATATTTGTTTACCCTAATTTCGCTATAAACCTTAAGAGCATTTCTATTGTTAGGTGAAAAAGTTTAATCGAACAAAAGCAAATGGTGTATGGGGAATTGAAAAAGAAGCCATTCTGTAAGGAAAAGAGGTTTGTTTGTGGGGTGGTGTCAAACCCCTCAATATATCGATGTGTTGTTATTTAAAATCCATATGCCGGAAGCGTTTTAGATATAAATTTTTAACTCTTGTCAAAATCGAGGGGTAAGACTTATCAATCAATTTTCTTTTGTTCATTAGATAAGGTGGTGTTGTTTGACATCTTCAACTCATTTAAAGTTGTAATATTTATAATGAGACAATATCGAAGAATATTTGTTTACATTCTTAAGATCAAATGATTCTATGTTATGTGAGGCATTCCTTATATTTAGTTTATATGAAAGAACAAGACGTACACTAAATAAAATTCACTTTATATATTATAACCGAACACAAGTTTGGGAGGCCTTTACATGTGAAAATAGGACTCCCAATCTTTTTGCAAAAGACTTCTTTATATTAATATCATACAAGCCAAAATTTATTTAAGTTTCCATACCTATACTTGGCTTACTTCTATCACTACCTCTTATTCTATTAAACAAGAAACATAGGTCTATCCCTCATAATTTTATCATGGTGTAAAAGATTGAGGGAGTATGCACAAAATATATCAAACTCATACGAGGTTCCCAAGTACATCACAAACATTGGCTCCTCCTCATAGTAAGCGCAAATGTCTGTTTCGATTACATGCATAATTTGACTTGCATCGTGAGACAATCTCCACTCTTCGGCTTTCCTTTCAATGACTTTTCGATGGATCATCTATAAAAGGTTAAATACATACAAAGTGAATATAAAATACCCGTGAGTAATACATCATTTTGGTTTACTAAGAGGTTATAGAAAAATCATTTCAAGTTACAATCTTAAGAACATTAAGATGCACAAAACTTTTGAATGAATTATAGGGCCCAAATATTAGAAGTTTCTACTACCCATTACGCTTTATTGCCTTTCAAATACCAATATGGTAGTGGCAATACAATAGATTCATAACAATTTCCGGTTAGCTTTTCCTAGATTTTCAATCTTTCATTAATTCATAGCAATTAACACGGATCAAATCAAAGCAAACAATACAAAATTGGTAGAGAGACTCTAGCACTTCTTATGCAAGAAATTATTTTAACAATATCCAAAACACATACATTTACTTGAACTTATTTGAGACTTTATGCATGCAAGTAAACCAAAGTCATGAATTACTCACCTTGTTTTCTTATATCTTGGAAGTTGAGTGAATGTCAGTGAGTGGCAAAACACCTTCAATTCTTTAGCATATCCAAGCAAAATAACCTTTAAAATGTAAGTTCTATATGTATATAGAATATGCCTTGTTTGAAGAGATAAAAAAGAGCTTTTGAAGATCTTTTGGGAATGTTCAAAACCATGCACTATTTGTGGACGAATTTTCCTTCTTGTTTTCTAAGTGTTTTTGAGTTCCACCAATGTAAAAGCTCTCACTCGTCCTATAACAATGAGTAAAATTGGAGGAATGAGAATTCT
This sequence comes from Nyctanthes arbor-tristis, assembly GCA_963692815.1. Classification (NCBI taxonomy): domain Eukaryota; kingdom Viridiplantae; phylum Streptophyta; class Magnoliopsida; order Lamiales; family Oleaceae; genus Nyctanthes; species Nyctanthes arbor-tristis. Next base: position 5,524 of record CAVNYN010207823.1, on the reverse strand, counting down.
TTCTTGTAACTTAAGACGCCAAGTGTGGGTTAAAGATTTAATCCATGTGGGAGATGTCCATTGGATATAAATGTCTTTAGATTTTTCTCCTTTACTTTTTAGTAAACCCCTTTACTTATTGAATTCTATAATTAAGTTCTTGTATTTCCGACTATATTAGTGAGACATCACATTTTTACTTTAAGTATCTTTTCAGTCTCAAAATTTACTACCCGATTAAGCTTAGTTGTTCTTTTAGCAAATTTTCCGTAACCGATGGGGTAATTAACATACATTCGAGTAATCGTCAAATAAACAAAATTTCTTCAAATTCTTATAAAATGTCTCGACTAGTCATCTAATTATAAGATTTATTCATCGATTACTTATAGTTGAAAACCAATTATTATTTTTAAGATGCCACTATTAACGTAGAGAAGTACTTAGAGTGTTACAGGTGAGGTTTAGCTCTTTTTTACTCAGTTACCCTTACCTTTTTCCTTTCAAAATAGAACAAAATTATACTACATCCGTCCTAAAAAGATAGTCTAGTTTTTCTTTTTTGGTCGTCCCAAAATATGATTTAGTTTCCTTTTTAAAAAAAGTTGAAATATTAATTTTCTTATATGTCTTTATTTAATGTGCATAGTTATAAAAAAATTAGAAGTATTAATAAATAAAATGGTAAAATAGGAAAATGCTATCAAATTTTACTTTTCTAATACTATTAAATGAATTTTATTAATATATGTCAAAAAAGGAATATGACATCTTTTTTGGACGAAGGTAATGGTATTTCAAAAATAATAATCACTAGATTTTCCCCACGTTTTCCCATATATTATTTTAAAAGAGTTTTTTTGTCTTTACTTTTTTCCGGGCATTTTTCCCCCTGAATATTAGAATCGAATGTGCTCAAGGTCATGAAATTACATTTTTTTTCATCATTTAATTTTTTTTTTGTAGTTTTTGTGGTAACTATTGGGATTTCTAAATGACAATGCTTATAATAATTAATTAATATTAATATAGATTAAGGTAGCTAATATTCTTAAATAAGTAAAAACTTTAAATCATAAAAATAAAATGACAATTTTCGATATTAGATAATGAGCATGTTTTAAAAGTAATATTGTGCCAATGAGAATACGATAAAAATAATTAGTCTTTTAATGTTACCATAGTACATTTTATACAAAATTTTTATAATTAAAATTATTGGGACAACAGATGTGGTCCCCACATATAGGGGCCCCTATATTTAAGTTCTCTAATGATCTCTTATTACGTGTTACAATTTACTTAAAATTGTGACTTTTTTATTAAAACGAAGTGTATAATTGATATTTTACACATAAAAATGATCAACTTTCAAAATGAGAAAATTAGTAAAAAAAAAAACCTGTCATTTGCTTCATGTTTAAAAAATTCTATAATGTGGAAATGTACCAATTGTTAGGGAATTTACCGCGTAAAATCTCCCTTATACCACTCATTGACTTTTCCTCCTATCCACGTGCTCCCTTATTCTCTCATTTTCTTTTTTTTTTTAGCTGTTTTCTTTTTTATTTCTTCTTTTCGCAAGAACTTACTTGTTTCATTATCACTTTTTTCCCCAATTCCTCAAAAGTCACATTCATATTAATATTTAAGTTTAAATAAGATTTTTTATACAGGTGACTTTTTAATTAAATAATTTTTTCTATATTTTTATATGTGAATTTTTTTAGTGAATGTCTGTTTTTTCTACTTTATCTGGATTTTTAGTTAATCTACTATGACTTTTCTATTGAATATATGCAACTCTTTAATTAAATATGACTTTTTCTATTATATACATGAGTGTTTAGTTAACTAAGAGTGATTTTTCTATTATATATATGACTTTCTATTATATTATGACAATTTTATATGCGATTTTTTAATTAAAGGTGACTTTTTTTTATCTAAAAGTAACACAAATTAATACGGCTTTTATATACGTGACTTTTTAATAAAAATGTAATCAATATGAAAAAATTTCTAGATGTGGCTTTTTTTATTTTTACTTGTGATTTTTAAATTAAATATGACTTTTAAATTAATAGATGATGCACGTGACTTTGTTGTTATATATGGTTACTAGTTAATCTACATGTGCGTTGCACAAGAAACACATTGAGAGATGATTAAAAATTACTTGGTTCAATACAAGGAAAGTGGTAATTAAGAATTTGATTGATACACTTACTTGGTTAAATAAAATCTAAAACATCTCTAAATGCCAAAATTTCCTCCTAAACAACTAGGAGATGATTAAAAATTACTATGCAAAAGTGAAAGATGTAATAAACAAAATTCCAAAAATTTCAACAAAAAAAGAGAATTGTAATCAGATAAATAGATTATTAAGAATTACTATACAAAATTAAAAGATGTAAAATCACCAAATTTGTAGGTTGTATAAAGGTAGATTACTGGAGTTGATAGATATTTCGAGTAATAAACAAAATTCTAAAAATTTAAAAAAAAAAGAAAGAAAAATAAAGGAAATAAAAACAGAAAAATAAATCAGACATCAACGATATTAGATTCTCTATTCTCTTAGGGTGCCAGTTTTAAGTAGGAAAAAATTAGCTCATCACTTACTTAGTATTATTATAAATACAGAGACACTTAGGGTGCCAATTTTAGGCGGGAAAAAATTAACCCACTACTTATTTAGTATTATAAATATAGAGATATTAAAATTAAAAAGTCAAAAAATAGACAAAAAATTAACTTTAAAATGTTACATTAATTATTATATTTAAGGAATTAAAACTCCACATTTATTGTTTTCTTAAAATAAAAATAAATGAAAATTAAAAAAAAAATAAAAATAAAAACATAAAAATAAATTAGATATCAACGACATCAGCTTGACATAATCATGATATCAAATTCTAAATTCCCTTAGGATACCAGTTTTAGGAGGAAAAAAATTAACCCACCATTTAGCTAGTATTATAAGTATAGATATTAGTGTGACTTTTTAAATAATAATACAAATGTGGCTTCTATTAAATTGTTACACAAATTTAACTTTCAATTTCTATTTGTGAATTTTTAATTTAATGTGATTTTTAATTAACCGATTATAGGTGTGACATTTCCACTTTATTGAGTTTTTAATTAATTGGTTATTTTTAAGTGACTTTTTTTTAAATAGTTACACAAAATGTGACTTTTTAATTAAAGACGGTTTTTAACTTATTAGTAACATAAATGTAACTTCTATATGTGAATTTTTTCATATGTGACTTCTTAGTTAAATAGTAACATAGATATAAATTTTAAAAGTCATATTTAATTTAAAAGTTACATTTAATTAAAAAGTTACATATAAAAATAAAAATTTTATGTTTAGAATTTTTTTAATTTAAAAAAGGGTTAATTACATATAACATCCCCAACCTTTCAGCTTTTATCGATTACGTCCCTAACATTTAATTTCCCCTTTTTACGTCCCTAAGCTTAAGTGAAATCCCATTTTTCGTCCTTGAAGATGGAAAACGTCAATTTCATCTGTTAATGATAGGAGTGTTTTAGGTAAAACGAAAAAAAATAAATATTTTAACATATTTTAATTAAAAAAATAAAAAAGGTAAAGAAAAATGGTGGGAGGGGGACTCCCACCATTGTGATCTTATGATTATGGCTATTATTTACATTATTATAGCTTGATCAAAGGCCACCAGCCCACGTACCGGAAACTATCGTATTTGATCTCATGGTTACTTTTCTTGTTTTGGTTTTGCAGATTGGTATGGTTTTGTCGGAGTCACTTGTGATTTACGATTCTTTATATATGCGAATGAAGTTTTCAACTATCAAATTTGATCTCACGGTCACTTTTCTTGATTTTGGCTTTGCATAAGGTAGTATGATTTTGCCAGAGTCACTTGTGATTTACGATTCTTTGTATATAAGGTAGTATGATTTTGCCAGAGTCACTTGTGATTTACGATTCTTTGTATATGCGAAGGTAGTATGTTCATACAACACAAAGTTATATTGGTAGCTTTTATTTATTATTAATTTTATATTAGGGGTTAAGAAATGAAAAGCCATTTGACTTTTGAAATTCTTATATTATATTTCTTATTACTACATATTAATAATATGTAATAAAAAAACCAGCTCACGTACTGGAAACTATTGAATTTCACCTGAACTATCTCTGTTCTATCTTCCATACTGCCTTAATCGGATTTAATTTAATGATTAAAGTTTGACTTTTGGAATTTTCATATTATATTTCTTATTATTACATATTAATAATAAATGTAATAAATAAAATGTATAATAATTACATATATTTATGTGTTTAGTTATTAAGGTTAAATTGGACTTTTAACTCGAAAATACAGGGGTAAATACATCAATCAAAAGTTTCTCACCTATCCAGCCTTTTAATGTATCGTAGATTGTAGATAAACAAAATTCTAAAAATTAAAAAAAAAAGAAAGAAAAATAAACGAAAATAAAAACAGAAAAATAAATCAGACATCAATGACATCAGATTCCCAATTCTCTTAGGGTGCCAGTTTTAAGTGAGAAAATAACTCATCACTTACTTAGTATTATTATAAAAACAGAGACCCTTAGGGTGCCAATTTTAGATAGGAAAAAATTAACTCACTACTTACTTAGTATTATAAATATAGAGACATCAAAATTAAAAAGTCACAAAATAGAGAAAAAATTAACTTTAAAATGTTACATTAATTAAGGAATTAAAGCGCCACATTTAGTGTTTTCTTAAGATAAAAATAAATGAAAATTAAAAAAATAAACGAAAATAAAAACAGAAAAATAAATTAGACATCAACGACATCAGCTTGACATAATCATGATATCAAATTCCCAACTCTTAGAATGCCAATTTTAGGCGTGAAAAAATTAACCCATCATTTAGTTAGTATTATGAATTAACCCCACCGACGTTCCAATGGCGTTTTTATTAAAAAGAATTAAATATGCTTTATTCAATATGTTACTTTTTAATTTTCATGTGCAAGAACTCCCGCGTGTGTCACTTTAAAAGTCACATTCGTGTTACAAGTTGATTCAAATCACTTATAAAAAAAGTTGTATGTAATTAATAAATCACATATAGAAAGTATATAGGCACATATAAAAATAATAATAATAAGTATATAAATAAATAACTTGACATCAAAGTGACGGTTTAAGAAGCAAAAGGCCCTACATTTGCAGAACTACTCAGCGTATTGGTAAATTCTTTAACATGATGGTTGGGCCTTAAATTCTATCAACGTTTGCAAATCCCCTCTTATGAATGCTATCCTTTTATTGCATAATAATTATAATAAAATAATTACAGGATTTAACAAAACTTACTATCAACCTAATCCCAAGAGTGCCGCTTTTCCAAGTCACTCGGTTTTGTAGGTATATGATCGGCAAAATAAAAGCCATCTTCCCTAACTTCCCAAAAGCAATCATTACCACCATGACGGCAATCTAATGCAGACTCATCATTAAAAACTTCAAAAGCCTT
>CAVNYN010207822.1:0-18169 GCA_963692815.1 Nyctanthes arbor-tristis | reverse complement strand
AATACATAAAAACTTCAAAAAAAAATTGGCATAGTCTCATTTGTAAATTAACTGAAACTAAACCTGAAATATAATAATATTCCACTAAATACATAAATCACAAGCATATAAAATAACTTTAATCACCATTTATCAATTAATGACAAACAAAATGTTACATCCCGGAAATTAAAAGGTGGTTACAAATTAAGGCTTCCGCTACTGTGTATTTGAATCGCGTCTGTTACAGGTGGTATCAGAGCATGATCCTCCGGCCTCACATACATGTATTGCTCCTACTCGGACGGATCCGCGCACCTATAGGTATTGAAATTATTTATGCTAATTGATAAGGAGTTAAGTTTGACCTTGGTAATATTATACATTTGGCTTCTAAAAGTTTATAAATGAAATTAAGGAAAAATGAAAAGGAAGAAAAATAAGTTTCACTTTGGTTTCAAATACTAAGTTTATCTTAAAAGATATTATATTGTTTCTCTTTGTACTTGATGGTATTTTGGAACCAAAATATTTGCAAAAGACATGAAAAAGGGCAAAAGTTAAAAAAAAAAAAAAAAATGCCACTGTGCGGCCGCACAGTGGTAAACAGTGCGGCTGCATAGGCCGCGGCAGCCCGCGGCAAGCATGCTGCGGTGCAGCCGCGGCCAGCAGACTTTAAAAAAAGGCGAATTTTTGTTGGGCTGGACCGAGCTCCAGCTCGGTCCAGCTAACTAATGGATCCGCCCCTGATGGTAACAAATAATAACAATAGACAAATGGACAAATAAAAAACTCGATAACAATCGAAAAAATTATTATGTTAACAAGAAAATAACCAAAGGTGTTAACAAAATAACAAAAAATACCCAAAACTTGCTCAAACATATGGATTAAAGGAAATTTAAAAAAAAATTCAAAAAACATGTTAAGCACTGAATCGCAAAACTACTTGAATATGGTAAGTAGAAAAAAATATAATGACATTCTCAAAAAAATCTTTATGTCAACAAACAGAAAAACTACATATTAAAAATCTAACTAAAAATGCATTGTTACCATTGAAAATTCATGTTAACAGAAACTCGATGATAACAATATGTCAAAAATACATAGTTACGATTGAAAATCCGTCCATTAAAAGTTCATAGAAACAAAACAATCCCCAAAAAAAAAAAAAAAAAGTTTCATGGTAACAAGAAAACAAAAAAAAATTTAAAAATTAAAAAAAAAGGAAGAAAAGAAATTGCATCATGGTATCTCGTTGCTGTGCAACGAGATGAAAAAATCAAAAGAAAAATGAATTAAAAAAAAAATACATCATGGTATCATGATGCTGCGCATTAGTAGCAGCAGCCGCTGCTTTTACTGTTCTGCGGCATCAGATCAGATGTTCGCAGCAGTCGACGAACAACAGCAGTGGTGTTGCTGCTGCTGTAATTCGCAGCCAAGAAGGCGGCGTTAACGGGTGAAGGTGGTGGCAGAGATGTATATACGGGATTTTATAAATAAATAAATATTAAAAATAAAACATGATATAATTATTTTTATTATAAATCTATATATTAATAAAATGAGAGGTGTTGTGGTACAGTTTGACTGTAATTTTCCAGCCCAAAATGCTTCAAGTGGGGGCTTTTTGGTCATTTTGATTGGTTTGTAGTAACCAATGCGGTAACTTTGATATTTATCCCTTCTACTTTTTGGTTTTTAATTTTTGAATTATCTCATCTTCATACTTCTATCTTATATTTATAATTCTATGTTTAAGTTATCTTATCTTTATATTTTTAAATCTTCCTTTCATTTCATTGTGAAAACAACAATCAAGAGCAGATTTATTCAAATGTTTGAGAATTGACTATGATATCATCATATCACATGAGTCTTGGCGCACACAAATAAAGTTAATATAATTGATGTTTTCTATGAATTGAATACTTATATCATACAACAAAAATTCAAATAAAATATAACTATTCTTGAAAAAAATAACTATTAATAATTAAGAATTTTAAAAAATAAAATTAAAAAGAAAATAACTATCCCTCTATGTAGTCTTCTCCTTATACGATATCAAGTTTTTAATTTTTTTAGCACATGTAAGAATCTAATTTCTCAAATCTTTATAATAAGTTAAATTATTTTAAATTACTCTTCCCGTGCATCACACGGGTGAAAAACTAGATTTGGTTAATTACTTTCAATTTACTGTACATTATATTTATTGTAAGATGATGCCAAAAGAAACGAAAATTTATTTTTACTTATTATTTATCATAATTTATTAAAACTAAATATTGATATAAACGTAGATACTTTGATAAGGTGTCTAACCGTGCAACGCACGGGTGAAAATCTAGTAATATATAATAAAAAAGATATAAGAGGAGTAATTATACAATTTAAGGGGTAAATTTATAATAAATAGTTTTATATTAAAGGTATAATTAAGACCTTATCTTAAAATAGGACAATAGATTATTTATCTAATTTCCTCTAAAATATATTAGTTAATCTATTAGCGACATTGGGCTTTTAATTATAAAATAAGCATACAAATTAATACTACGCTAAGCAACTTGTTGATCGAAATCATAACCCAAATTGACAAATCTTATTTCTAATTCATTTCCATTTATATTCATTGTCATTTATAATATCTAAATCAGGAGTTACGGTGCCTATAAACACCGTGATTTTTCCCACTATTTTTATGCAGTGTCTATAAACACCGCATTCTTGCGGTGATTATGGCGCACCACAACTTACTGGATTTAGATTATTTATTTATTAATTTTTTCCCTTAATAATATATTAAAGATTCATGATATCCCCTAATCATGCCAGTTCTTATCTTCAACAGACGCCTGATATAGAAGGTTTCTGTTTCCAGCCCATTTGAGACTCTTATCCTAAATTGAATTCCTTTACATGCACGTTGTATATTATTATCCAAGTTAGGTGAATTCAAATCTCCGACAAGCTCAATCCAATTATGCCTCATTCTGTCCTCTTAAATGAATCTTTTTCCCTACTTTTAGAGCATCTCCAATATTTAGTCAAGGTCGAATGTCATGATTCAAAATTCAACATGAGATAGATAGAGAGAAAAAGGAGAGAGAAATTGAGTGGGAAGAGAGAGAAAAGTGAAGAAAAATAGAGGTAAGTTCAAAAAAGAGGAGAGAGATAGAGACAAATTCAAAAATAATAATAAAATAATGATTGATATGGTGAAGAAGAATGTAGATATATGACATTGCACATCACACAATCAAGAAAAAATGAAGAAAAAGTGGGGTAAATGAGATTAAAGTGATTAAAAGAAAAAGAAAATAGGAAACAAATGTGACCCATCAATTTTTTTTGTGTGTATCTCTCTCATGTTGAACTTTGAACAATGACATTCGACATTGACTATGCATTGGAGATGCTCTTACAGAGTAGTGAGGAAGTCAATTGATTTACGTCTCGGCTCCGATTTCAATTGCTAGGCTTTTGGGTTTACTCGAGATATATAAATTAACCATGGAATAAGATACTTTCACTTTAAACCCAAGCTATTTCAATGCTTTTTACATTGCGTAATGAATGTACTGTAGAGTTGTCAACCCTTGGAAATGGCACCAGTTTCCATGATTAAAGAAATTACTAGGAAATGCATCGATTGGCATATCAAGGCATGGAGTGCTGCGAAGTGGATGAATCTTAAAACGAGACGGGGAGGGAGATCGTTGGAGTTTACATAGATTTTGATCTTCTGTCTTTAAGTTTTCGCATTTTTGACAACTACTGGAAAGGGGATTACTACGGTATTTGGTTAAATTTAGGACTCGTAGTGGGGGGAAAAAGTGATTGCGGACAAATATTTTGAAATTGCATTTGGTAAAGAATATTTTTGCGGCCTTAAATATTTTATTTATTTGTAATTATTGTTATTATTATTTTCTTAAATATTTTATTTGTTATTATTTTTATCGCTATTTTTTAGCCCAACTTTATTTGTGTGTTTGCATCATTTTGTACTTTGGATAAAAGCTATATTTTGCATTACAAAAATCTTGGCAACAATTCTCTTAGTTAACCTATGTATTTGCAATTACAAAACATTATATTGTACTATATCTCGCTATGTATCCTACACAAACAATGCTAACGCAAATTAGTGATAATAAAGAGATGAATTAAACAATTCTTCTGAAATGAAATATTTCAAAAATTATACTTATGGTGTGTTTAATTGCAATTTGTTTTATATAGAAAATGTTATTTTCCACCTAAATTTTCTTTGTCTAGTCAAACACGACTTTATTTTTTATGAAAAATATTTTCTATTTCAGGGCAAAAAGTGAAGATTTTCCTTAAAATCAAGGAAAATGAATTTCCATGGGGAAAGATGGGAAAATATTTTCCAGGGAAAATCAATTACAATTTCTTTTCCACTCTCGAATCAAACACACCTTAGTCAAAATGCATCACGTATTTTATTGTTTGAAAAAATAATAAAGTGGTTGGCTATAACTTATTGGATTGTGCCTTATCTATTGTCATAATTATTGCTATACGTTACATGACTTCTTCTTCTTTAATTTTCAGATTATCTAAAACTAATTCCATTATTATGCACAAGAATCCTTTTTAATATAATTCGCATCAATTTGGGTTTATAATGTTCAAATTAAAATATTAGTATTATATGATTTTGAAATTAAGCTAAAAGCACATCATACTAATTATTATTTTGGTTTCTAACAAAATTTATCAACCATGACTTTAGTTTAAGCAGCAATTGGTATTTATTATTCACCATCAACGCATGGTACATGAATCACTTTTTAATTGCAAAAACCATTACAAGTATTTAATTTATGTGAATGTTTATGAACATGTATATATTAAAATAACGAAAATTTTTTAGAAAAATTCATAGCTACCATCTACGAGATAGAATGTTTTAAAATTTCGACTTGTATTGATTAGAAATTTAGAATATGTGTCTAATGTTTGTTATTATAAAATCATGTCAGAATTTCTTTTATTATATTAACTAGTATAACACATGTGTGTTGCACAGGTAGAATAAACAATTCAAACCTAACTATTCAAAAGTCCTTTGATTAGATGCAAAATAATTAAATATTCGTTAAAAATTTAAAAACACAAAAGTTGAAAAATTAAAACAATCGCATCATCATCATCATCATCATCATCATCATCATCATCATCATAGTTATTAATAAGAGCATAGTATATTCATTATGTGAACAATGCATGATCATTTCACTATTCTTTCAGTAGAGGTTGAAAGGATTCCCCATCGTTGGATCATTTCCATTATTATTTTTAAAAAAAGTGATTGATCATTTAAATGTGATCATATAAATAGTTCCTTAAGTTATTAGCTGATCGAACCTTCTAATAAGTTGATCCTCTACAGTTGCGTGAATTCTATTTCCCGGTGAGTATAAGGTTAATTAGTATATATTGTTAGCTGATTTTCATTGCAATTGAACGAAATTTAATTTGTAAATATATACTACCCCTGTCTCAAAAAGAAGTCTTTCTCACATATATTAGAAAAAGTTCATTTAATAATATTGAAAAACTAAATTTTAACATTATTTCCATATTATATCCTTCCATTTATTAATTATTACACTTTAGTAATTCTATTTTTTTTTATAACTATATACACTAAATATGAGAATAAGGGCATATAAGAGAACTAATATTTCAACTACTTTTTAAAAATGAAACTGGACCATATTTTGATGCAGAGGAAAAAAATTGGACTACTATTTTGGGATGGAGGTAGCAATATGGAGAGGAAGCGTCTACACTTTTAGTAGCCACATAGAATTCAACAAAAAAATTGACATAAAAATTAAATAGATAGAAGCATTATTATTATGAATATATAAGAGTAAGCAAGTAATAAACTTGATATAGAAAGTTACAGAATTATAGAACTTTTTTTTATTTAAGGAATATAATTGAAAATTAGAGATTTAGAAGGTTTGATGAAAATAAGAGCTTAGTACTTATATATAGAAATAGAATTGACATGTTTGCCAAAAAAAAAAAAAGGAAAAAAGAAAGAAAGAAATATAATTGACATAAATTAAGGAAAAATCATAGTCAGAATTTATTTATTTATAGTAATAAATAAATTAATCCAATTTATCTTAAGAAATATAAAAATACTAAACTAAAGAAATATTCCGTAAACTAGTAAAACATAGCAAATATAGACAACAATAATTGAATTATTATCAAAAAAATAATAATTGAATTATTATTATGAAATAGAAGCAATTTAAGGTGTCCAACCACATTATGAAAACCTTAAAAATTAGACGGTGTGTAATTGGGTATTCTGGGCCATACAACTCTCTTAGTACTCCTTGGTTTAAATAATATACATTAATCAATCAATAAAAAAAATGTTAGATTTCTTAACTTAATTACTAAAGTAGAAGATAATAAGCTTATTAGTAACAACATGACATTACATTCTATCTACTAATTAAAACATAAACATCTTAAATTATCACAAGAGCACCCAATAATCCAACTAATCACAAAGCTTTTAATTGGATCCATAGATGTTGGCAAACACAAAAAGAAATTTATAAAAAAGGGAATGAATCGGAGACCAAAAGATTAGAAATGGAGAACAATGATAAAAAATAATAGGGCTCTAATTTGCTAATGTACATTTGAACTGCTAAAGGAAGAAGGAATTCGCGTCAGCTGCACGCCAATAATGACACAACAATAAAAAAAAAACTGGTTTCAGCAAAAAAAAAAAAAGAAAAGAAAAAAAAGAAAACAAATATTAAATACGACATCAGCAAAGAAATCTAATTTGTCCATGTTTAGGCGGGAAAATGGTTGGAAGACTACTCTTGATTTAGATAATAATAGATTGTTTCTTTTGCCATGACCAACAATAAGACCAAGGACAATCAATTTCGCACACAAAACTTCTTTTGAAAAGAACCGTGTTTAGTCATAGACAACTACATATTACAATTTCTATGATGACTTTGAAGACGATGATTTGTGATGAGGGTAGAACAATGAATAGATCGGAAGAGCAAATGTTATGTATAAAAGAAGATCTTCCATAATTTGTAATGAATTGATATTAACTTTGATGTTGTATACAATTTCCTGATAATGTTTATTTTATTTTAGTAATGATCTACTGCTTCATCATTATCTCTTTAATTAGTCATTGCTTCTTGTACATCACACTTGTGATACACCAGCAAGAAATAGATCATATTTATAAGAAATTGCTCCTACGGTTCTTCTATTTGGTTGGAAAATTCCTGATCTGGAGTGAGATGCTCTACATGGATTTTTGCTACGTTCTTGGTTGGTTTGTATTTAATATTCTGGTCATTTTGTAATATTCCAAATGAATTTGTATTCATCAATGTATCGAATTTTAGACGTTGTAGTTTTCTAATGTTTCATATGTACAAAAAATTGCTTGGCGAATGTAATTTGTGGTTTCATTAATCTTGATTTCTTTTGTTTTAAGTTTATAGATACTATTTTTTTTTCAATATTTTCGATGAATGTATAAATCTTACACATCTATATACAAAATTTGAATGGTTTTTCTTTTTATTATGTTATTACTATCCATGCAACGAACGGGTGTCAAACTAGTTTATAGTTTAAATGAAACTTTTTCTTAACAATTATACACAAGTGTTGTGTTTAATCATGAAAGAGAATTAACACACCATTAATCTATATCTATTTATTAATTAAATGAGAGGTCTTGTGGTATAGTTTGACCGTAATTTTCCAACTCAAAATGCTTTAAGTGGGGACTTTTTGGTCTTGATCGTTTTATGGTAATCAGTGTGGTCACTTTGATGTTTATTCCTTTTACTTATTGGTTTTTAGTTTTTGGTCCTTATCTAGATATTCTGTTTGCCTCCCTCCCTCTCTCAGAGCCCTCATCCCCCATGCTATTAATGAAATTGATAATGAAGAGTCCTCATAAGGTTTTGTTCCTTCAATTCATTTTTACATTTTTAGTATAGATATTAATAGTTATCAATTTCATTATCTGTCATCAAACTGTGAGTTACTCACATTTATAGTTTGCAATTAATTAATCTTCTTTTATTGATGGATATGATTTTATAGTTTATATTATTCATGACGATCTAATATATTCGTAAAAAAATTTAAAAAAATATATGTTACTATACAATATCATCAGGGCTAACAATCATTTTATATTGAGTAGTCCCTCTTCCGTTGTGTATTATTTATCCATGCTAATTTTAAATAACCAAGATATATATCAAATAAGAAGCACGAATTTTGTTGTTTTTTTTTAATTTCAAAAAACGCTATCACAGTTTAGATATAAACAACTATTTATGTAACTAATAAGTTAATTGTTAAAAATTAATCACAGAAAATGGTATAAAAAACTTAAGAGTGTAATTGCAGTCATAAACAAAGTTGTAGACCTCTTCATACAATTAAAATGTGGTGCACATAACATATTTTGTAGTGAGAATATAATTAGTCTTGACAAAAATATTCATGCATTAAATTGAAATGACAAAAAGACATATATACCCTCACCAAGTTGCCCGATAAGTGACGTAGTAGCAGTAATTATTTGGTAATAATATACATCTCTGGTACAATAGGGTGTTCCCAAGAATTTTCAAATGCTCATAATAGGTAATTTTTACCGTGCGCACCTGAACTACTAGTGAAATATTGTGCAATTAAAATTTCTTTTTTAGGTGATTTGGAACGATACTTTACCTATTAATTATAGAAACTCGCAGAGACACTGCAAAATTCCACTTTATTCACATTCCCATAAGCGGCTATAACTTCTCTTTTTCATGAGTACTTCCAAATCACCTAAACAAGAAAATTTAATTGCCCTTCTTATGTAAATAGAGGAAATTCCAAAAAATGTCTCAACTTTTATTGACATTTCAAATAGGTAAATCTGCTCACACCACACTTTTTTAAAACTACACCAATTTTATTTATATAGATAGTCCATGAACTTTATATATTGTTAGATTTATATCTCTATAATTGTTATCTCAAAATTTTTTCCGCAACATTTGATCAATTAGTACTCCCTGCATCAAATAATAATTTATATCCAAGTTTTTTCCTTTTTTTTTTCCTTTTTATCTTTTCATATTATTTTTATCTATGCAAGTATAATTTTATTTTGCTTAGGCATTCATATAATATATGTGTCAGATACCCAAATAAAACACGAAGTATAAACTAAACTCAACTAGGAACTGAGAGAGAACAAACTTGATGTTTTCAAAGCCTAACCAAATCCAAACCAAAATATTCTGTATGGGCATGGTGTATCCAATAAGCAAACTTAAATCCCCATACGCCCAAACCTATCAGCAACAAAAAGATACATTAATAAATAAACGCTCCCCCTGTCCCACAAAAATAGTACCATTCTTATTTTATCAATATCTAAAGAAAGTTTAATAAATATATATTTTAAAAATAAATATATATTGTTGGAGAAGTAATATTTTGGAGCAAATTTCCTTATTTTCTTGCATTTATTATTTCACTTTAAGAGATTGTTTTTGGAGTCTTACGAAAATTTTTATTTATGAAAGTTGATTTATTTGGAAAAATATGTGTTGGCTATGTAATAAAAGGTTATTGAGGACTATGTTGGGGCGTGGTTTGGTACCGATGGTTTTTTGAGAAAATAATCTTTCTGTTATTTTGTAATATTAAGACCAACCCATTCTCTTTTAGCTTGGCTTGGTTTAGTTAAGGTTATATAAAAATAATAAAATTTGGTACAATTAGGTTACCGACTCTAAAGGTAAAAAGATATAAATATTTACTTTGTAGGGACAACAACTATACTCTAAGGTTTGAGTTTCATGGTTTTAATAGCAATTGAGATTGTTTGATAATTTTATTCTTCTAACTTTGGGAATTTAAATTAAGAATAAAGTTAATAAATTCGAAATTAAATATTTTAACTTGGTTATGGTTTGGTAATTGGTGTTGGAACAAAAATCATAACCAAACCATAACCAAATAATTATTGATTTTAATAACCATAATCGTTTGAAAATTTAGAAAATTCGAACTAAGCCGGACCAAACCGCTTGGTTTTGCTTTGGTTTGATTGGTTATGGTTATTTTTGCTAAAGCCCTATTAAGGATGGTAAAAATTTTATCTTTCGTGGAGAACTATTTGGTTGCTATTTAAATCGATTTAGATAAAGATCTACAAAGCTCCCTAGAACAAACTCTAATTCTTCTTGTGTTCGCTAATAAAAATGCATATTAAAAGTGACATGTAAGAAAACTAAAAATTTAAATAAAGATCCACAAAGCTCCATAGAAGAAGCCCTAATCCTTCTCGTGTTCATTAATAAAAATGTATATTAAATAGAGACACATAAAAAATTTATAAAATTAATTAAAGTAAGAGAATTTTTTGTATGCAAAAAAAAAAATAAATAACGACTGCAATATTTTACAAAATATAGTAAATTCATTGTCCTATTTTTAAATTATTTTTTTCAATTATACAATACACATTGATCAGATTATGAATTTACTCTCGTTTTGTAAAATATTCCTTAAATAGTTACCTATAAATAATAGGGACAATTTCTAAAATGACAAAAAATAAAAACTCAAGTTCAAAAATGTTACTTTTTGAAAACTAGTTCAAAAATGTCTATTTTTAGTATAAAATTACATGAAAACCCTTCAGCAATAATTGGGCTACATTTAATAGCGATAATTCTCGACAGTTATCTGCAAATCTATACAGTTAAACCGTATATTTCGACAGCTAGATATTATAAATCTAGACAGTTTTGTTTCTTGATACTTGAGACACAGTCGTCTGCACGTGTAGGTCACCCGCCTCACGCGCCGATGAATTTCAATCGCGGATTAGTGCCGTTGGCCTCCTCTCGACATTCTGAGCAACTTTCCCTTCTATACTGACGTCAACTTCCTGCCTGATCACCACAGATCTGACGATGAATCTGTGATGCAAGTCTTAAGTTGATGTTTCTTCAATGATGAAATTCTGCGTTCGCAGGCAATTTGAGCATTGTTTAACAGATGTCAAGGAAGATTTTGATGATTCAATTGCTTAGATTGGTGTCAGAATAAAGAGATCAAAGAATTGAGGTTTTCAAAATTAATATTAGAATTTTTGTTTGAGATCGGTTGCTTGCAGATGTTTAAAAAGTGGACATTTTTTAACTTGACATATTAGAAGTGTTTATTTTTTGCAATTTCCTCTTATTTAAAAAAATACTAAATCAAGGATAATGCTACTCTTCCTTATTGAATTACTTGTCTGGTGACTTGGTGAGAGTGTATGTATTTTTTTATCCATGTACGACGCTCTTCCGATCTAGTGTTTTTGTCAATGTATTAAATAGTTATTTAATGACAAGTAATAGAGCAAGCGATTCGATAATGAAATGTAGTATAACCCTAAATCATTGTTTCGGGGGTAAACTTGTCTAAAAAATAAGAAAAGTGACATATTTACATATGTTTTAAAAATAATCTAGTTTTGCTCTTAAAAGAGACATTTTTTGTAATTTCCTCAGATAATAGTCAGAAATGACAAAGGACACTTTTGTCTTTCAAAAGAGACATTTTTTGTAATTTCCTCTAAATAATAGTCAGAAATGACAAAGGATACTTTTGTCTTTCAAACGTGTGCACAACTGGTGCTCACCAAATTCAGGAGCGCCCTTATCAAATTTCAGCTACTCACACTCTCTGTCCCTCTCTATAAACAGCCATTCGTTTCTCGATTCCTAAACCCTCTTCCTATATAGTGTCCTTCACAAACTCAAAAGCCTCAAAACTTTTGATGGCGGCGGCTCTTGCAACCTTCTCTTCCTCCAACATCGCCTGTTCCTCTTCCATATCGAAGGCCCTCAACCCATCTCCGAAAGCTTCTGCTCTCAACTTGAGCTTCCTTTCATCATCCGCCCCCTCGATTAATCCGCTCCGCGCTTCCGCTTTCCGAACCGGGGGTTATTCTTCAGGTTCGGCTCTCTCTGCCCACATGGTCTCCGTTCCCGCCGTGAAGCCCCCTGCCTCTCTCGATTTTGAGACCTCCGTTTTCACCAAGGAGAAAATCAACCTTGCTGGCCACGATGAGGTTTATATTTTTATGCTGCTGTATGTTTATGTGTATTATGTGTATGTCTGGATGGGAATATGTGAATGTAATTTGCCGTTATTTGATGTTGGGTCTAAGATGGCTGATATTTAGTAGGAAGATAATTAGTTGTGAAGTGTGCTTTGAATATGGTACATTGGTGTGGCCAAAGGGTAATCGTGTTGCAATTGAACTCGTTTCTTAAACTAAAGATCTCGTCTTTTAAGCCTCCGTTCACAAAATAAATATGAATTTTTTGGGATTTATAGCTTACTGAGATAACTATGGCATACATTTTACAATTCTTTATGCTGTATATGTTTATGTATTGCTCTTGTATTTTTTTTTTGTCTATGTTTACATCTGCTTGAGGGATACGGTTGTTTGTTGTGGCCATTCTTATTAGTTGTATATTTCCCCTGAGGGATGAAAACAAGAAATATAATTTCTTGACCAGTTGAGCAGGCCACATTAAATTTGTTACTTATCATGTATTTATTGCCTGAAGTTTATACTGAGGTAATGTGGGGTCATATAAAATTGAATAATCACGTGACTGAGGTCCTGAGGAAGCAATTTCTTCTGAATGCAGTACATTGTGAGAGGAGGGAGAAATTTGTTCAAGCTGCTCCCTGACGCATTCAAGGGTATCAAGCAGATTGGGGTCATTGGTTGGGGTTCACAGGTTTGTCTATCGTGATCAGTCTCATCCAAGAAATCTTTCTATTTATTGATTAGTCTTAAAATCAGTTTTTGTACCATTGATTTTCTTTCAAGTTCATGAGAAAAATTTTGGGTGTTTCTAGGGACCAGCTCAAGCTCAGAACTTGAGGGATTCTCTCGCGGAAGCAAAATCTGATATTGTGGTCAAGGTAATTCGTTATTTCTTTAACTACCCGGGTTTTATTCACAAGAATAAACAGTTAGTTAATTGTTTACTAGTTGTATTAACCTTGTCCCATATGCTCTCTTGGGCAGATTGGTTTGAGGAAGGGTTCTCGCTCATTTGCTGAGGCTCGTGCTGCTGGGTTTTCTGAAGAAAATGGGACCCTAGGGGACATCTACGAGACTATCTCTGGCAGTGATTTAGTGCTACTCTTGATATCTGATGCAGCTCAGGTATCAGTCTGCCTTGTCTATTGCACCATACTTTTGGTCCCTTCCTTTTAACATAGATATGTATCTAACACTGAATGCCTGAATGTTTATTGTGTCTGAAAAAAGAGTTCTTACTGGAACTAGAAGATGAGAGTGTCACAGAGTTTCTTCTTGTTAACTCTTTTCATTTTATTGTCCTGCAAACTTTTCCATTTAAATACTGATTAGGATGTCACCAATATTTGTTACTTCATCTTAATTTTTTGGGATAAAGCTTACTCTTTTTTTTTTTTAAAATATTTTTTCAGGCTGATAATTATGAGAAAGTGCTCTCGCACATGAAACCAAATAGCATACTTGGACTTTCCCATGGATTCCTTTTGGGCCACTTGCAGTCACTGGGCCTCGACTTTCCCAAAAACATCAGTGTTATAGCTGTATGTCCCAAGGGAATGGGTCCCTCTGTGAGAAGGTTATATGTGCAAGGGAAAGAAATCAATGGTGCTGGCATTAATTCAAGTTTTGCTGTACACCAGGTAATTGCATCTATGAGTGATGTATGTTTGGTTGTGGGTTTGGGTGGGTAATTTACATTCATGCATGCTCATTTGAGGCTTTTGAATTATGAAATATAATGGTTCTTGTTTCTTGTATAGGATGTTGATGGTAGAGCTACAGATGTTGCCCTTGGATGGTCAATTGCCCTTGGTTCTCCTTTTACATTTGCCACAACACTGGAGGATGAGTACAGGAGCGATATCTTTGGGGAGCGGGGTAAGAGGGATTTGGATGTATTTTATTTTATTGACTTAATGAATAATTCTGATCTATACTCGTCTGATTGACAGGCATTTTACTCGGTGCTGTGCATGGCATTGTGGAATCATTGTTCCGAAGGTACACTGAAAATGGAATGAGTGAGGATCTTGCTTACAAGAACACTGTGGAGTGCATAACTGGAATTATTTCTAAGACCATATCGACTAAGGTTAGTTATTGGTAGCATTTAGTTCATACTTAACTATACTTGTTGCATGCTTTTTCTTGATTTATCTCCTGACTTTTGTGTCATACTTTTTGTGACAGGGTATGCTGGCAGTGTATAATTCATTAACTGAAGAGGGCAAAAAGGAGTTTGAGACTGCATATAGTGCTTCCTTTTATCCCTGCATGGACATTTTATATGAGTGCTATGAAGATGTGGCCACTGGCAGCGAGATCAGGAGCGTTGTCTTGGCTGGACGTCGCTTTTATGTATGTTGATTCTATATCTATCTTTACAATATAAACATTAGGTCATCCTTTTTTCATACTTTGTTTATCATTTTGTCTTTTTTCTGTGCAGGAAAAGGAAGGTTTACCGGCTTTCCCAATGGGCAAGATAGACCAGACTCGGATGTGGAAAGTTGGTGAGAAAGTTCGAGCAGCACGTCCAGCAGGTGACCTGGGGCCTTTGTATCCTTTCACTGCAGGTGTTTACGTGGCATTGATGATGGCCCAGGTAAGGATTCTTGCTAATGTCAATGTAAATTATGTTAATCCAAATGAGAGTTTCAAGTGTCTATTCTATTTGCTTAGTAAGGATGAATCGGTTCTTCACTTGAAATGGTGGATAGAAAACTAGTTTTGGTTGCTGTACCTTTTAGCCGACATATTCTTTATGTTTGTACTTTGCAGATTGAGATCCTGAGGAAGAAGGGACACTCCTACTCTGAAATCATCAATGAGAGTGTAATCGAGTCTGTGGATTCATTGAATCCTTTCATGCATGCCCGAGGTGTTTCATTCATGGTTGACAACTGTTCAACAACGGCACGGCTAGGATCAAGGAAGTGGGCTCCTCGTTTCGATTACATTCTCACGCAGCAGGCTTTGGTAGCCGTGGACAACAATAGTCCTATCAACCGGGATCTCATTAGCAACTTCCTATCAGACCCTGTACATGGAGCTATCGAAGTTTGTGCTGAATTGAGACCTACTGTCGACATCTCAGTTACTGCAGATGCTGATTTTGTCCGTCCCGAGTTGCGTCAGTCAAGCAACTAATGTTGAACTTAATCTCCTAGAGAGCCTAGAAGCTCCATCTATGCAGTCGGGTTGTATTTGTTGCAAAAAATATGGCCAGATAATTTAAGTGTCTTCTATTTAGAGTTTTTTGTGGTTCTCCTCCGGTGGAGGTGTTATTGAGGTGGTGAGAGTAGTATTTTTCAAATGTTGCTTTTGTTTTCGTGTTTATCAGACTGGGGATGCTCTTTGAGCTGGTAATATATATTTAGTGTCTATTATGTTGTCAAATTCAATTTCCGTATATTTTTTTTGCTCTTAAAAGGCTAATTATATTCACATTTTTAATTATATGAAAAAACTTTTTGAAAGTTTTGTTAAAAAATTTCCCATTCATGTGATATTTATGGAAACACATGGTTTGAAATTGAAGTACTGGTTGTGTGCATCTATATATGTGTGGGAAGGTTTTTTTAACAGTACATAATTTTCCCGTTATAATTATAGTAAAGGTTCTTAAAGTTTCTTGTAACAAAATCATACGACATTTGAAAATTGATCAAATTTGACATTAGGCAACCAGACTCCCATGTGTTATGATGGTGTTAGACAATCTGCATGTGGATTGTTACCGGCATGTGGGTTACCCAAAATCAGTGCAACGTGTGCGCGTCAAACACTAAATGTGAACATATAAGAAAATTTTAATATTTTAATTACATTTTTAAAAGCAACAAGAAAACTTTAATATTTTAACTACATTTTTAAAAGCAACGTGATTTATATTTTGGACTATATTGGATAAAAATTGTATATAGCCACTATCTTTTTTGGATGCAGGTAGTATATGCCTACTCCATTTTTTTTTTCAAATCAATTATTATTTTTTACCTTCCATTATTATTAGTAGATTATTATGGATATACACGCACACGCACACACGCACATTAAGAGCACCTCCAATGTATAATTTTTACTCATACTCTATTTGGAGAGAGAGAAAAATTTATTGGATCTCATATTTCTTCCAATTTTATTTCAATTTTTAGTTTTTTAACTATTTTTCTATCTTTTAACTCATTTTTCATCATTTTTACATCGCTTTTCACCATCATTTCTACGTCTAGACACATTTTTACATATACTCCTATTTTATTATTATTTTTAAATTGGTTATTATACCTCTCATTTTCTCACTTTTACGCTCTTTTCTTCCTACATTTCTTCCCATTCTTTTCCAATTAAAGTAGTCATTCCCTCCATCCATTTCCTCCACATCTTCATTTCTAGAAATTATGCATTGGAGATACTCTAATAGCTTTTGTCTACAATTTTTTATTATTCTCTAGGCAAAAAACATACTTATTACCAAATATTTTAATTAAGTAAATGATAATGGTAGAAAATTTCATTAATTTTAAATCATGCTAAGATATTTGGAAATAAATCATTATTTAAGAACCAAATATGTAGATTAAAGAGGCTTGTCGTAATGACACCGCACACCTTATTTGTATATTTAATTCGAATTCAAGTCACAATCTCTCTTATTATCCAAGTTTTGTACTTAAAAAAGAACCAAATATATTAATTATTAAAAGATTAATTTATATTCTACAGAATAAAAAGTTAAAAAACATAATGTTAAATTAAGTAAAGTCTAAACACTTAAAGATAATAATGGTTATAAAATAAAAGTCTATGGGCCTTCTAGTGCAACTAAAATATGGTTTGCGTTGTGAATATATAATTCTTGTCACATCAAATCATATTATTTTACTTTACTAGATTTTCCTTTGCTCTGTTGTGAAAGACTGAAAGTTAACCAATTTTGAGGGGAAACAAATTAAAAAATAACAATAACAAATTAAAAACAATAATTCTACTTAGACACAAATTTGTATGTATAAGTTTCAAAAAATAAAAAATAAAATTTTTTTTTAATGTATGAAGAAATTTTAACAGTTTCAAACAGTACTATTATACTACCTCGTCTTATGTGAGTGTACGTGACTATGGCTATTGATTTGAAAAAGTTGAGATGTGTAAAAAAAAAATGAGATCCGTTAATGCGTAAATATTTGTGTAAATGTTTATGTCAAGTATAAGTTTGTTTATTTTTTAATATAAAAAAAAGAAAAAAATAAAAATCTATTTGCGAATGCAGTCAATAATTGTGGTCCAATTTATAGAAGTTTGTCTCAAGTTGCTGAGATGGTATGTCAATGACACAGCACCCGAAAACACCCTTCCAATCCCACTTGCATTGCCGACAATCATTGGCCAAATCCCTCCCCCTCATGCAAATCACGTGGGTCTCGCACGAGGACATATCTCCACCTATTTATGATCTTGATCTTAAAAAAAAGAGTAATTCTAGGTGACATGAAAAAGAGATATTATTATGTGATATTTTCATGTGGCACATATTTATTGAGTGATGATTATATGGTTACTTTTTCATCATTTAATATAAGTGTGCCACATAAAAATGTCACCTAAGAATGTCCTATTTTCATGTCCCCGTATAATTTCTGTAAAAAAAAATTCTTTAGGTACTACTTCTTTTTCTTTTTTTAATAGAGTTAATCATTTTTTTCCCTTAAATCAAAGTATTTTCATATAAACACGCGAATTTTGTGGACGAAATACATTGGTTCCATAGCCTAAAAAAAAAGATTCATATTAATCATATAGACATAGCCGGACTTGAAGCGAGGTGAACTGAAGCGAATGAGGCCCTCGCCCCATGCTCGAACTTGTTAGAGGCCCAAATTTTGACCTCGTACTTTTATTATTATTATTATTATTATTATTATTATTATTATTATTATTATTATTATTATTATATATAATTTATTAATTTTTTCCTAAAGTCCAAATACT
>CAVNYN010207809.1:0-13648 GCA_963692815.1 Nyctanthes arbor-tristis | reverse complement strand
CTTAATCTCAATACTTGGGAGATGCCAGCATATAATCAAGAAGCAACAATTCCTACCATAAACAGAAACAAATTAATGGAGGGTTACAGTTTACCAAATTCATTTTAATTAGTCATAGACAGACATCTCATCTTCCACCACTGCCTCCGACACGCAGCCGTCATCTCCTCCTCCACCAGCTTCTGCCGAACGTCCTATGGTATTAAGCACAAAGAGTTGGCACATAGGGGAAAAATCAAGGCATAAGAATCAAGCATATCAAAAAGGGAAAATAAGTCTTTTCGCTATCGTCCGCTTCAAAGATCTGATAAACAATTAAATGAGCGTATATATAGATAAATATATAAAGCATAGGCATTGGTTGCTTTTTCATATATAATAGGCATCGGTTGCTTACCGATGCCTGTGCTTTATAGGCATAAATATATTTTATAAATATATAAAGTTATAAAACGCGTCGGTTCCTAACAAGGAACCGGCGTGTGAAATAATAAATTGCAACCGACGCCCATGTCAATAAGCAAATTAATTTCAAAAATGCCACCGCATGCTATTTAGGCTTCGTTTTTTGTAAGAACTGACGTGTAATGTCATTTTTATTTCAAATTATGTGGTAGTGATTTGTTAATTTCAATTAGCGTGCTTTATTACATTCAATTTCTTCACCATGATTAGTAATTTTAATCTCTATATTAGGGTGACAAATTATAAGTTTCAAAATTAACAATTGTAATTGTTATTACACATATCCACTAAAATAATTCTGTGAGTTTTGACGAAACAATTGATGATATAAACAACTATTACCCAGAAGAGTTTATGAACATATTTTTGTCAAATCATATACCGCTACACATATTTTTTTGTGTCATACAACATGCATTGCATATTTAAATGACTAGTGATAGGCGAAATCGCAAGTGCACGATATCGTTCAAGTAGTATAGGACTAGAAGAGTCCCGAATATCGATCCCATAGGGAAAATTGTCACCTATTTCACTTGAGTCAATTTCACACCAGTTGAATAAGAAAATTAAAAGTTTGTAAAAGAATAATGATGTTGTTTAAACTAAAATTAAATACTCTATCTATTTTAATAAAGAAACAATTCAAATCAATAGACTAGAAAATATATGAATGAAGGCGTTGAGACTTACGAATCCACAATAAACAGGCGTTCTAATTATGCTATCCCACTCATGACAATTCACCATCACGTGCTCACAATCAGTTTCGCAAGTTTAATTGAAAACCTCTCTCGAGCAAATTCAAATCTACCCAACAAAGTAAACCAACTATATCTCTATGTGAATTTCAACCTAGCTGAGTGCATTAATTAACAAGAAACCATTTTTGCGGTCACACAAATCATAAAAGTATATCTCTATCTTCTATGCAGTTTATGTTTTCTATTGAAGTGCTAAATTGGTGACTTACCTCTCGGTTTTCTCACGAATTCACTAACACAATTACAAGTTGATCAGGCTCATAAAAGGGAATTACATATCACAATAGAAAATAAGCACGCAATAACAATTAGAGTCATGAATGGGACTAACACAATCAAAACATGTCTATTGCTTCATCGATTGTCTCAACAAAAAAAATTAGTTACGCATGATAAAGGAATTCATAACATAAACATTCATAGGGTTCGAATACATGATCAGATTCTAGCAATAAAAGACGAAGAATAATGAAGGAAACGTTTGCACCAAACGAAGAACTCCGCTCTTCAATCTTCACGCAAACCTCGGCTTCAACCCTTGCTCCAATCTTCTAGCCCTCAAGAATTATTTTTTATGATGAATCTCCCCTTTTACCGAAGGGTTTTCGTTCTTTTATAGTTGGGGAGGCTCTAGAACCCTAGAATGTGTCAAAGAGGGCCCGAAAACGCGTAAACGGCGTGTTCCGATATGGGCCGCGGGTGGCCGTGGGTATGCATGCCGCGGCTAGTCATTCAGTCCCGCGGGTGGCCGCGGGTTTGCTTGCCGCGGCCTGCCCGCGGCCTGCTTCCATGGCGTGCGGTTTAGTCCCTGTTTTGAGTTTTTCTTGAGGCAACGGTCCTTTTCGGTTTTTCCCTTCTTTTAAACACGTCCCTAAACTTCTTGGACTCTGCGTAAAGGTCCCCACTCTCTTTAAATGCATCACAGATGATCTTTTCAACCCGAACTCTCGAACAGTCGCACCTCGATGCTATTTCTTGAATGTAAAGTTTCAATTTGGTTCAAAAATCATTCTTTTCCTTTGTATCACTCCAATTTGAGCTTTTCACCTGTATAAACCATATTCACACAAATTAAATAGAAATCTGCTCGATTTCATATAGAATTGCATAAGTTAAGAGAAGTATTTTCGTATATAAAATACACTTATCAACCAGTATAGAAAAAAGTCCAGTACTCTATAGAGTACTGAACTCGTTACTCCTAACTAATCAGAGAACTGCATTAAATGCCCTAATTTGTTATTTAATTTGAGCCCTAAATTTCACATATAAGTCTCTGATTGATCAGGAGTACCGAGTACTTAGTACTCCTAGAGTACTGGATTTTTTTCCATATAATATCAGCCGTTGCTGTAGATGCGTTATTGCAGTCACAAATTACATTATTAGTAGTAACATAGCACCAGAGAAAATGTACTGCGATATCTGGACTCAATGTGAGGTATAGGAATCCTAGTTTTTTTCAAGGGGAGTTTAGATAAAAGGGTCAAAAATGGGCTACACACTCAGCAATACACCACAAAAGGAAGAAATAGCATAAATGCACCTTTCATCATCATAAATAGGCATCATCATAAATAGGCAGCATATTTTTGGAATAAAATTATACAGCCAAAATAAAAAAAACAATTATAATTATTAATTACCCCATGAATAATCCGAATAATGTAGTTACACACATAATCAGGTTTGTTGGGATAATCTCGATAATGAATTTTAATTTGAATATCTTTCTTTACAATTCAAATTCAAGTATATATACATTAGGGAATTAGATAAATCAGAATTTTCAATTCTGATAAACAAGAAACGTGAAGCTCTCCCTCCCCAAAACTATCTATGAATCATTCCGCATCTAGGTGTGTTCCAGTATCAATTTAACATGAACTTGGGAGATGTAGACAAGCTAATGCTACTGTAGTCCTCGGATCCAGGAGCTCCAGCTACTAGTTGCTGCAATAAAGGCTCCAAATCTTTCTTATTCTCACTAGATCCAACAAAAAACGTATCATCATTTCCTGCTTTTTTATTTGTCTCTTTAAGCCGGAACTTTCCTGAACAAGCTTATCAATAATGTCCTTAATATGCTATTATTGTTCTTCAGCTAACCTGAATCTTTCAGGCTGTATCTCGGTGGCAAGATTAGGAGAAAAGGAACATAATTGCAGGACAGACTCATGATTGGAAGAGACAGATGCTCTAGCTTGAGAGTTACACCAGGAGGCATATGAAATCCATGCTTTTCCCATCATTGGGCAAAGATGGGCATAGAAAAACTAAAGATGAGTAGACATTTTTTTAATTGTAGAAAAATCCATTTTTTTTAATCTTTCTGCCGCTCTTCTCCTCTCTCAATGGCCAAAAGAACCAAGAAGGTCGGTATTGTAGGGAAATATGGCACCAGATATGGTGCTTGTTTAAGGAAGCAGACTAAGAAGATGGAAGTTAGTCAGCACGGCAAGTACTTCTGTGAGTTCTGTGGAAAGTACGTTGTGAAGAGGAAAGCCATTGGCATTTGGGGCTGCAAGGATTGTGGCAAAGTCAAAGTTGGAGGTCCTTACACGTTGAACACTGCTAGTGCCGTGACTGTTAGGAGCACCATCCGGAGGCTGAGGGAACATAATGCAGATAGAGAGTTAAATGTAGTGAATTTTCTTCTTTCAAGTGTCGTCCATCTTACTATCTTAGACTTGGATGTTTGTCTTAGTGGCAAATTTCTGTACCCTTTTTGAGATTCAACAAATTCGTAATGCATGCAGAAGTTTGATTCGTACAAAAAAAAAAAGAGAAAGTTCCTCAATAGTAAGATTTGCACTTGGGCTTAAATTACCATCATGGAGTGGAAGCACCTTTTTGACTGGATTCTTAGTCATATTGAAGTCTGCCAGAATCTTAACCACCATGCACATCCTCCATTTTTCTATCTAAAGTCTAAACAATCTCCTTGCAACCTGTAAAAATATAAATATATATAATTCTCCCTTTGACCATTTTGCAAGTTTCAAGCATGCATTGACCTTTAAAAGGATGCACAAATGACCAAATTAACAGGTTTGTAGAACATATAAACTACCCCCTCAAGTAATCGTATCATCTTCATATCGTATCACACCGACAAATCGGAACACCCGCTTCAATGTTGAGAAGGCATGGCCATCAGTTTTGACACTGATTTTCCCCTTATACCAAAGCCCTTCGGCAAAGAGTACTCATTAACCTAATAAAACGTATGTAAAATAAAAGAAGTTACAGTACAAACATTATAGTAATATATGTAAAACATGGAAGCGAATGGAGGCACATAGTGACATAGGAGATGTTGTTTATTGTTAGAAATCATGAACTTAACATGTTTGTAGAACGTATCAACTACCCCCTTAAGTAAGTGTATCATCTTCATATCGTATCACTCCAGATCACTCGTAACACCCTGACACGAAATGGAGTCCTTCAAATTACTTATTCGTTCAATTACCTAAAATTCTCTAATCTATTTTTTAATCTAATTATTTATTTAGTAATTAGTTATCAATTAAGTGAATAAAATATGTACCTAAAGAAAAGAAAAACGATATTAAGTTAGGATAAAATCACATCTTTAAATTTTAAATTCAAAAATATACCAACAGATATCAACGACGTGATCTATGGAATATTACGTGATAATTTAAAATGAACCGTAAGATCATGTTTAGATAATGATTTTAATATATTAAATAATTCGAAACCCCCAATTAGAAATAAAAATAGTAAAAAAATCCCTTTGAAAAATGGGTGCAACCATTCAAATGTTATGTGTTAATCTGAAATTGTTAGGTGTAAATCTGCAAAACTAACAAAACGAAGGTAGATTTGAAATTTATTGGAAAAAAAGGGTGTCAGATCTAAATTTCCCTTTTTTCAATTAAAGCATGCCAAGTGTGCCTCTTGATAGCATACGTACGTGTGAATGGAACTAATAGGAATCTAGTTAGTTAATTAAATTGGATCCTTCAGCTACTTCCTGTTATCTATCACCATGAGTACTAAAACAATGGTTAAAATAACTTGAATATCGATCAAAAAGAATATAAGAATAAAGTAAAATTAACTTGAATAAGATGATGAGCTCAATAATAATAAATGGGAGATTAAAGATAATAGATTAAATGGTAAAAATGTGCCCTTATCAAGATGAAGTCTCTGTTTTGATTCTATCCTCCCCTCCCTGTATATCCTTAAATTGTATCAAAAGTAATAATAAATGGAGTAAATTCAACAAAAATTTCCTGAGCTTTGCAAAATGTAGCAATGTTATCCTTATTTTTTTTTCCAACGCCTGGGGTCCAAACCTTTTCAAACACCATTTTTTAAAAAAAAAAAAAAAGAAAAGAAAAAGGCAACCCTCTCAGAAATGTTCTTATGAACACAATCCATCAATTTTGACCACTGAATATTGACAAAATGACAATCTTACCAATTTCTACATGCTCATTTTTAGTTCTCTCTCACCTAAAAATATTTTTCCATTTTTATATTAAAAAATCAATATCTTTTGGTTATAAAGACAGTAAAATGTTGGGCTTATTTTATCCCCCCCAAAAAAAAAAAAAGAAAGGAAAACGGTGGACTTATTCTACCATGTTGCTTTGGACAATAGTGGCAGCACAAATGCAAAATGGAGGTGTGCGGGTCGGAAAAGAAAAAATGGTGGGTGGAGAGGCTGTATTTGTTCTTCCTTTTTCGTAAATTATTTTTTCGCCTTTTTAATTTTTCTTTCTTTACTTGTGGAGAGTAAAACTATTTTGTCAATTTTTTTAATGGTTGAAATGGATGAATTTTGGTAATAGGGATCTTTAGTGAGAGTTTTTGAAAAAAAGGAACCGTAGACCTTGAAAAGGAATATGGAAGAAATTGCCATATTTTAGGCTCCGTTTGACATCGCTTATGACACACTTGTTTATAATAGTAATTATTTCTTTTCTAGACAACTGCAAGATACGGCCGCAAAAAGATGCATTGCGTTTGAAATTTTTTCTTTCTTTATTGCAAATATTAGACACACTGGCTGCTTTTGCCATTTAAAATAAAGGATGACCAGCTTTCAAACCAATAAAAAAAAGATGGACATATGTCAATTTTTAGTTGATATTCAATGAAGTAATAATTACCGTTTATAACATTACATATTATAAGCGATGTCAAACGGAGCCTTATAAATATTGAGGACCTTTTGTGATACTTACCGTAATAGTTTTGGTCAAATGGATTACTTGAATTGAAGGTGAGGGATTGACCAACATTACGCAGAACAAATTGACAAAAAGCCATTTCGAAGTGGGGGATGAAATCTATATATAGAATGAGCCTTTCTCTACATGTCGCTGCATTTATTGCTCACGGAACAAAGCCATTCATCAATAGTGATTGATTATGAGATCATGGCAATCTCTCGCTGCTAGATGATGAGTTAAATGAGAGCACATGTCTATAAAAGAATAATGTTATTTATTTAGATTAGAGATGGGTCTCTAGTATAGTTATCATCTCTTTATAAGTCATTAAATAAATGAGGAACCCCATATATTTATGCATATCAACTCATCCTCCGATATAGTGATGTCAACTAAACTAGAGATCAGTCTTTAGTTTAGTTAAATAACATCACTCTTTATGAAATATACTTTATTCTTAGAGTGTGTTTGATTATGAGTATGGAATTTAGTTGAAAAGAAAATATTTTCATGTCAATTGAATTACTGATAATTGAATTCCATAGAAAATAAATCGCAATGTGTTTGTTTGAAAGTGAAATTCTCAAAAAAAATATGAATTACGTAGAAAACAAAAAACTTACATCCCCCATAGGAAAATAATTTCCTTGTTTTCAAATAAAATGTGGTCACGTGACCAAAAGATGAAAAATATTTTTCATGGAAAAAAATGTGAATCAAACATTACAAAAATATAAATTTAGTTAAAAAATTTCATTTTCTACGGAAAATATTTGCCAATCAAATACACTCTTAATGCTATTTAAGAGCAATTCTTATGTCAGGTGAAAAAATTTAAAAATTTGACCATTTGAGCTTTTTCATCCAAAAAAGGTAAATAATGCATAGGAAATGAAGTGGAAAAAATCCAATTCCCCCTCACTTTTGGTGAATTGTATGAAGTTAGATCGGACTCTTGAGAACCAATAAAAAACGACTAAGTCAAATGTGTCTCACTTCTTCTTCTTCTTTTATACTCTTTTTGTCATACAAAGATAGTCCAGTTGTTATTAAAAAAATTTTTACTAAAGAGAAAAAATAACAAAAATATGAAAGAAAATAAAAAGTAATATGCTCGCTACCAATGTAATGCAATATGTTACACAGTGTTTTTAGAATTTAATAGATGTATCAAGTATCTTTGAAATAAATTGAAGTTACGCAAATATTTACAAAAAGACCCGTAGTGTATTTAGGGTCGATAAGTAGGCCCAACTACTGTTTTTTGTAAAGCCCATTCCTTGTATTAGGCCGAAGACTTATACTATATACATATAGATATATATATATATATATAATATAATACTACTTCCCTTCTAAAAAGATGGTCATATTTCTTGTTTTACATAGATTAAGAAAAATATATTTAATAGTATTAGAAAAGTAAATTTTAACTTTATTTCACTATAATATACCCATTCATTTATTAATTATTACTTTTTAATAATCCTATTTTTATGATAATTATAAGCGTTAAATGAGAGCATATAAGATAACTAATATTTCAATTACCTTTTAAAAAAGAAACTAGACCATATTTTGAGACGGAAGAAAGAGAAAAGTTGGACCATCTTTTTGGAACTGAGGGAGTATAATATAATATATAATTCACTACTCCTAAAAGAGCCACTTTCGTCAAAAATACGCTTGAATTTTTGAAAATACCCCTGAAATTATCTGCTACGGTGATTTGTTCTCAGCCATACAACTTCACTTCTAGATTGTTCTTCTCTCTGAAATTATGGTGTGGACATGTTATTACAGTTGGTCTTTTAAAAAATGTTTGTCTTGAAGAGGAATTGGTTTTAGGTCCCTATCGACACAAGCGGTAGCATAAGAGCAAGATGAAAATCTATCTTGCATGCATAACGACTATTCGTCAAGAGCTATTAAAATGTACCTATATGATGTTACAGGACTTCTTGCTTCTTTGTCATTTGGTTATTAAGCTGCCGGCATTTAGAATTTTTGTTATCAAAAGACTGTGCTTTGTAAATTGGGTGCTGGATTAACGCCTTCTCTTTATTTCAGAATCGTTAAAACTTATAGTTAGTGTCAACTTTCTTTTTAGGAATTCTATACCTGTTGGACTGCCATTATAAGAATTCTGCGTTTATTCCTAACGTAACTACAATCTGTAGTCTTATAGCCCTCATGTTCTGTTTCTTACTGAAAAGCATGGCTTCTCCCTGCTCCTAAATGATTAAGTGCTTAGTATACCAATAGCTGAGGCTAAAGTTCCTTTTTCAGCTGAGGCTAAAGTTCCTTTTTCTTTAACTGGCACGTGCATCAGTCTGAATTTCTTATGCTCAAATGGCTGTAAAGCTGTGGTTGCTTACTAGCTTAAGCTCTTATTTTAAAGATACACAACTTGTAGGTATATGACTCTCGTAATGGTTTTATTTTTTGTCACCTGGAAGTGTTTTTCCCCTGAGCCCCTCAAGTAGGGGAAAAATTGAAATCAATAAACTGATCCTATTACACTCATTGAAATTAAGAATATAAAAACTAGAACCATACATTATGCTCAATAATCAGGCGATGACAAAGATATCTCTTAAAAAATTCCAGAACTCACCATGATTGACTAAGTTAGCATATCTACTTCGTTGAAGCACATGGCACTGCAGATTGAAAAATGATACACCGTACTTCCAAGTTCTCCTAAACATGGTGCCTTCAAAAATATATATTGAGAACTGAACTTCAGGGTCTAAAAAATAAAGCCAAAGGGAAAATATATGAATCTACCTGTCGGGTGTGAATAACTCCCTGAAGTACTTATAAGCTATTTTGATGTTACCTCATTTTAATCGTTTAAGACAAGTCCTCTCTGAGTGATCAATTCAAGCAATTTTAAACAAGTTACCCAATCCAAGCGCCAGGCATATTAGGCAATAGGACAAAATTTTCAAGGCTGATTATCTTACACATTAATAGAAATCTATATAGAAAGAAGCAATCCTCCTATGTCTTCCTCATATATAGTTGCTACTAAGCATGTAAGCATTGTTCCATTACACAATGAATATGGACTCATGTATGCAGCCCCAAATCCCATCAAGAATCAAACTATGTTAAGGATAACTCAAAATGTTGATATCATCATTTAAAATAATTGACACCCAAACAATTTTGTTGTAATTAACAACATGTCCATTCATGAACCAATTCAAACATAACCACACAAATCCTCATTTCTATCAATTATGAATAGAAAACTAACAAATAAAACTAATGAAGATCAAATGCCAAAACATCAAGACTGGCAAATATAAAAAGGATCAACTTTTGGATTGATTGTATCAAGAGTAACGAGTGTCTCAGAATAATCAGAAGCCAGTGAATCAGGACTGGCATTGGTCAAGAAACGTAAAAGAATAGAAACACAGGACTAGGTTTCATATTTCACATGTTGATCTTATAAATACTCATATGCTCAAAAATACTCAATTTTGTTCCTCATTAAGTTGGAACACTTATCTCACAATCTCAATTAAAAATAAACACTAACGTCAATAGACTGTCTTCAAGAGGAACTCCAGATAAATGTCTGGGATGTTATGTTCTGATCCTAAAAGCAATAAGAACTTGACATAGGTTTTGTTAAAATGAGGCAAGAAATCTTAATTTATTAAGATTAATGATAGCAATGAGTTACCAATTTCGATGAGTTTACTGCAATATGAAAAATAAAGAATAGGGAATAATATTAAAGCTCATGTGTCCATGATGACAAGTGTAGGGTGCTGCTTCTAGTACTTTACCTGCTCGTTTGTAGTGTTTTTAAGGTCCAATTTCAGTTGCATCTTCCGTACGGCATTTCTTGTTTTATTTTATGATATGTGTATATCATAAATGCAAGTCCTTCTAAGTTTACAACTACGGCAACCCACCATATAGCTGGAATTCATGATTCCACCGGATGCTAATGAGAGCACTGCTGAAACTCTATTGGATGTTGATGACATGTCTTCTATAGAGCAACCAAGTCGTCTCTTTACTGCTGCCTCTGTCTCAGCTAAAAGGGCCCTTTTTCAGGACCAATTAGACTCATCAAGTTCAGCCAAAAAAAAAAAAAAAAAATTTGCAGCAAGGAAAACCTTGACTAGAAGTTCTATTTAATGCATATTTTGAAATTTCATGATCAGCATCATTGGATTACTTTTATAATGTTCCAATATTTTGTAATATATGTTATAATAGCCTCTGGAATTGAAGTTCAAATCTACAAATGAAGTTTGGAACATCAATTCTACTAGAATCTTAAAAAAAGGTTAGAGCAACAAGTATCTCTAACATTGTCACAAAATTTCTTTTGTAATATCATTTTGGCTGATCAACATTTTGAGCTTTTTGTATGCTGTAATGAACTCTTAGTTCTCATGATATATTTAAAAAGTAATGGAATTTCTTTGATGTCAAATACTCTTCTTGCTCTTTCTTTGTGCTTCACTGACCCTTTGCTTTGTATCATTTCTCCTTGACGTTGCCCTCATTTGCATTCCTTAGGTATCTTGGTTTAGCTTCTTGATTGATTTTAGTAGTGGTTCATGTCCTAGCTGGATTCTTATTAAATCTTTATGTTTTAAATGCTGGTTTAAGCTTTCAAATGTTGGTTTAAGACTCTAGCCGTCTCAATTTAGTGAACACAAATTTGCATGAGCTAATTACTCTATTTGCCAGTTCTTTGCGAACACAAATTTGCATGAGCTAAATACTCTTGAACTTACTCCACGTTTCTTTCACTCTGTATTTGCAAGTGCTTGCAGTTTCCCCGAATAAACTCTTGCAGTTTCATATTTTTAAAGGGAAAGCTGGGATTGGATTGCCTTTTATGTTAAGGTTACCGTGGTTCCCTCCCCATATCAAAAGGCTTTTGTTAATTAATCTAGCTACTGCAAATGGCATTTGTTTTTAAAAAATAAACCCAAAAAAACAGAAGTCTTAATCTTTCAATGTTCTTGGTGTTGATTTAAAGACCTGCAATTGTGTAAAACACGGTTGCACTTGCCGCCCCTAGTATATTTAGATAAGCAGTATTAAATTAAAGATTCATATGACAACAAATGATAGGGCTAACAAAAAAGGGAATACAATGAACCCATGACCTACAAAGCGATGGCCAGCCATACTCACACTATATTATTGTACACAAAAGACAAATATATAATTTGTACCGATAACGGAAACAGTGAAGATGTCAAGCTGCAGGAACTCCCAAATTCATAAACCAGAAATTTTCTGCTCTTCAATCTCCTCAACGTTGAACTAGAATGGGGATTTCAGTCTGTACCTCTTCATCAAGATCACCCTTTACATATAAAACTACAATTATTAGGTCGAGCCATAACTCGGGCCCATGGGATATATGTTGGCTTAATTTTGTGACTCCTAAACATATAATGACATTTTCCAAGAGGTTTGTTCCTTGTAAAGTTGTTTGGTCTGTTCTTTTCTTCCTCCGTCTAGAACGCGCGCAAACAATTACAATAAAGAAAAGATAGAAAATACATTCAATACAGAGACAAATACTTACAACTTTAGGGAAAGAACATTGAAGCTTACACTAATGTTCATGGTCCCTTTCATCCCTTCAAGTAGATGTTTAGGACTTCCCGCGGTTATTCTTAAACATCTACTGTTTATTCGATTTTGCAAAGATTTACAACCTTAGGTAAAGAAGACTGGTTTACAATGATGTTCATGGTCCTTTTCATCCCTTCAAGTCTTTGGAGGAAGAACCTACAACTTGGTACGTTGGAAAGAAAAAATAAACAAAAATTACCAAACATGAGGCGGTCTTAGGTAGTCTTTTTACAAAACCAATCATTAGTTCTTTAGAAATTTTGGTCTGTGGCAAGATGCGTATCTTTTTTGGTTATTAGCAATTGCCATAATCCTTGGGCTCATTCGCCTGATACGTGCTCACCTTTCAATGGTTTTGTACAAATACTCCTTTTACTTATCAAATTTTTTGTATTTTCCCCTTGGGATGAATTGTGTTTGCGCTGAGCATCTCTATCGTCAAATTTAGTAGCTAATACATCTTTTTGAGGGTAAAATGCTCAACGAACAAAACTTAGGGACAGTTGATCCCAACTCACCAAATCATTACGGTGAGTAAGGCAATTGATTGTAGGAATGTTCAAGCACTAGATAGATGGTGCCGTAATGACACAAGACACTAGTCCCGATCTAGCGCCAACCGTATAAAACAAAAGGGTACCAAAATGCTAATGATACCAAACTCAGGGACGCTTGCCATCGTTTAAATTGTATGCTCTATATTATATTATCATAAAAAGCACCCAATATTTTGCAAATTCTCTTAAATGTGAAAGAAAACAGAATTTGAGAGAATTAACGGGAGAAAATCAAACAATTATGCTAAGTTTATTATTAAAACATTAATAATTACAAAATTCAGACAGCTCTGAAGAACTTACAGATTGACAGTTTGCTCTACTGCACTGGTTGGTGGACAGTAGGTTCGCTCTGATCATCGATGTCTAAGACAATTTTACCTTGAATTAACCTCTTATCCTTGGCCTCGTGAGCTTCTCCCACTTGTGTGATTGGAAATGTTTTCTCCACGGGGATTTTCAGCTTTCCAGCCTCAGCTAGTCGGCGGATCTCATCTAATCCTTCCGCGTCAGCCCTCATGTAAGTCCACCAATATTCTGTGCCAGGTCATAAGCAAGCCTTAGATTGATGATACTGAAGACATTCTCTCATTGTAAACAAAACAACGTTGTCCAAAAGAGTCTCTTGCTCCCACGGGGCAGCTTATGCTGCATGGGAGCAAGAGAAGATTTTGACAGTTGACACCTCTTATCCAGAACTTCCAATCCCCGCGTAAAAAAATAAAAACCTGATGCAGTGATCTTTTCCAGTTAAATCATTACCAAGTGACCAAAACGTAAAGAAAATATATGCATCTCCATGATTGCTTAGTGATGCAACTTTTCGACATGGACAGCAAACTCAGTTTCAAGCAAAAGAACAAGCATCAGCCGTGAGAACAAAATAATCCATCTTGACAAGAATATAATGCAGTTCTGACTACATATTTGTGTCCAAAATATTAGCAACTTACCTATTCCATGCGAATACCGATATTGAATTTGCTTCTTCAGTAAAGTAGTAGTTGCCAAAGGAAGGCCG
>CAVNYN010207807.1:0-14433 GCA_963692815.1 Nyctanthes arbor-tristis | reverse complement strand
TCTAACTTTTCCTTGGTCTAAAACAAGTCCAATCGGTACCAATATTCAGAAATACAAAAACAAAACAATTTTTTTTAAAAAAGAAAAAATCAGACAAATAGACTGATATGAAAAGAAAAATCACAATTTTGCAGTTCAATTTCCACATGGATTTTGAAGTTCCATATCGGTAATTAGGAGTAGCTCAACCTTCAGAGTTCAGATAGTAAATATGTTAAAGTTATTATAAATGCTTGTGATTTGTGTACTTGGGGGAATATCGCTATATTTCATGTTTGTTTTAAGCTAATTTAAAAGGGAGAATGTCAAAATTTTTTTAAAGTTTTATGTATTCTAACATTTCTAGTGACAAGATATTTGTAATATAATAGCATCTGTATCAATTTTTTATCATTTTGGTCAAGGGTTCAATTCCCCCTACAATCCCCCTTGTAATGTTCCAAAAAAAAAAAAAAATTATAGTGTAATTTCATTTCCAATAATTTTTGGCATGACAAAAAAATTTTCGTTCTAACCCCCAATTATTTTTTCTCCAAATCCAACTCGGTCTTACGCAAAATCCTGGGTCCATCCCTGACCAAGTTGATAAGTAATTACTCAATGCACGATATATAAATGAATTGATTAAATTAATCACTAAAAGGCAGGTTATAAATACAAATATACCATCATCAAAATTTGCCACCAAACTCTCACAAACTAAGGTTCATTGGCAATCAATTATAATTGGCCACGTTTATGATTGAACAGGGTGTCAACAACAAAATGTTTACACTTCATATTGATTTGATATCAGTATGAGATTTCAATATCATGTGATTCCACCTTATTTGAATATAAACGCGTGGTTGTTAAACGACCTTCAAAGATGGTAATGTAATGGGTTGAATCTCATTCTTTCATTTTATTTGTAACACATCTATAACAATGCACGGCTGACCCATTGGAGATGTAAGTACACATTTATAGACTACATTTACCAATTGCTTAACTAACACTACGCACGCTTGAGAGGAATCCATTCTCGGTGACCCATTATATTATAGACTATTAACTGTCACAATTTTTTTACATCAAATTGTGTTAAATATTTGGTTATTCATTATGTGAAAGTTTTCCAATGCAAGTCATCCTCTTAATGTCATTGAAAATGTTCAATCCGCATTCAAAATCCGTGAAATTCCACATGAAGAAAGCACATGTTTGCTTGCACTAGAGATGTTCAGGACTAAGAAGCAGCAAATGCCTAGTACTATAAGGAAAAAAGCCGTATCTCAAATATAACCATATATGTTCTAAACTTTGTAATGAAGTAAGATTTACAATCAAAATCTAACATGACCAAGTAATACTTTGCTCAGAACAGTAATGCTCACACTTTGGAAATCTTACTACATGAATTCACGTGTAATTAAAAACTATAGAAATACGCCCCTTGAACAGTCCAAATTCGCTCTGAGGAAAGACCATTTCCTACTATATGTGCAGAAAATTACAGTTGGGAGTTGCTTTCTGTAAATCCTGGAGGGTCTCGGCCATTCACCAGCATTTCAATCCAAAACAAATATGAAGTACTTTCCCAAATTATCTCTTTGTCGGTGTTTGAAATAGAAGAGCAGCTATTGTTAATGTCAATATTCCAGGGAAGTGATAAAAATGGATCACCTTTTACACTTTCCTTGTTAAGCTTGAATATGCATTTTGTAATTGTATCAATTCGGTCCTCAGGCTACAATGCATCACCTGCTAGGACAACTTGTGTTATTGCTGAGCAAAATGATCCATGGAAGCCACTGGGTTCATATGTTAAGTCACGAATGTTGGCCTAGCTTAAGCACGAGCCCAAAAAAAAAAAAAAAAAGGAAAAAAAAAAAGAGTGTTTTCAAGTAACTTTGTTCCAACATGTTTATTTATTTATGCTACTTCATGTGAAAACACTAGAGGCGATCTATTTCAAAGATGCTCTTCAGTTTTCCAGCTAAGCATTTAAGCTAAGCCAATAAGAAGTTTCCAGCTTGTTTTTACCTGCAAGGGTATAAATTTTGACGACAAGAAATCTTTGCATTCATCAAGTAAGCTATGCTCTCTTGCACTTAGGTTTGCAAGTTCCGACACCAGTAAGTTCATTTGCTCAACCTGTGGGTGCAAACCCATTCAATAGAAATAAGAAAAGGTTAAATTAAATGGATACGCAGACATTTTTCAATGGCATAATAGATATTTTTGGTCTAGACTGAACTCTGTTATTTGTTGAGTAGAGGAACGATATATGACAATGTAATCAGAAAGTGGATTGCGATGAACAAATGCGATTGCACTGGAATACAGACAAATTGATTTCTCTTTGAGGAAGAGGAATGAAAAATTTATGCATCATCTTCATAAAAGTTAAAGTCCCGTGTTAACCAAAAAAAAAAAAAAAAGTAGAAAACATAAACCTATGAGGAAAGATATTGCAAATTAAATCAGAATCCAACAATTTTACATGTATTGGTTCCATTTGTTGTTCCTTTCCATTTATATAGAAAATATGTGGTGAATTGAAATAAAACTTTACTTGTTCACTAACCTTTTAGTGGATTAAAATTTGAAAAGAACAAATCCTAGATTTTCCAGAGACATCAACAAAGACAGAATTCATATTCTTCATAAGAAAAGCTGTGAGAGGACCTTAAGGATGTCACAGAGCGTGTGGCCACAATTTCTATTTATAAAAGGAATACCTTTGTTAACAAAGAGCATATTGAAGATGCCATCCCTTGCATCACATTAACGGCTGACAAAATGGCTTCTTCCAAATTTTGCACATTAGCCTGCACATGTAGAGAGACCCCAGAAAAGGAAACAGAAAATTCTGTTTTAAGTCATTCACATTCTGTTGGCCACGTGAAAGCAGCTGAAATATCATAGTTACTAGGAAATAGCACCAGCATACCCTTGCACCTCCAACAACAGGAAGTCGGATGGTGCTGGCTTCTAATGCGTCTTTAGCACCAGATAGTGCATTGCTGTGATCGACATTGATCAAATCCCAGTGTTCCAAATATGGTTCCTGCATTCAGAAATACGATTAGATACTCAATAATTGAACCAGTTTGCAGTAGATCAAAGTAAACCTCAAAAATTTTTCCATCATGAGAAAGTGGCGTGCAGGAGACTGAAAGCAGAGGAATGTTTACGAAATGATTTTCCAATCGAGTTCAAGTAGATTGAATCTAAAATATGTTGAAATGTTTCTAGGCAAATGATAGAGATACTGGATAAGAGCCCGAGTGTCACCAGAAAAAGTTGTCTAAGGGAAACAATCTAACCTGTCCTTGAAGGATGGAATATAGCTTCATATTAAATCTCAACAATCGTAATTCAATTCTCTTGCACATGACAGAATGCCGCAATCTTGTAATAGATATCCATGCACTAAATTGGCTTCTCTGGCATAGAGAGAACATATAAATGAAAATTCCTTCCACAGAATATTAGAAATTCCAAAAACCAAATGCATTTCAATGAAATGAATACCATCTCTGTAATCTATCACTACAGAAAGATATAAGGAAGTGATGGTGTCCACAGACAGCAAGAGTGATGGCCTTGTGTATTTTCAATCATCAAGTGAAAAGCAAAAGATGCCTGTATAAGGAAGTGCAAGTGTTATCATCAGAGCATAATCTCCATATGGAGAAGACCTAATTTGGCCTAAAATGCATGATCAACTAGAAATAGAACTCCTGCACTATATTTTCAATCAGGAGTCGGAGAAGGCATTAGCCTAAACCAGGTTTATATATGCCTACAATATGGGTCACTAGAAAAGAAGATATTCTGCCAACTCTAAATATGCTGATTGGCTGTCAACCTTGGAAAAATATTGTTACTGCTTGTGAATTATACTTGCGCCTCAGCACTTATCCAGAAGTGAAGTATTATGTACGGTTATGTAAGAAGCAACTAGAACTGTGTCATTGGTGAGTTATGGAAGTATGATCCTTTAGCCACTTTTATCTGCAGTTTCAAATCAATCTTTGTTTACTTTTCCTATATCATAAATCTAGCCTTGGCATGATAGGAAGCCAACAATGGATATTATGCACGCGACTGCGACAAGAGTCATAAACACTAAATTGATCATCTTCTATTTCATTAAAAGGCATAAGCAGTTAATACCTCTGCCATTTCTATATGTGCTAACAGCACTTTCCCAGCTCTTGCATTCACAAACCGCCACTGCAACTGCCGGTTATACAGTAGCCTAAAGTCATAGGCGTCAACAATCCTAATCTCCCCCAACTTTTCTCTCCTCGCATCAGTGACAAAACTAATCATTGACAGCATTCCGCCCGCATTATTATTATCATCAATCAACACTGTCCCCGCGCCATTTCTTATTCTCCTTGGACTATCCATGCCCTTTGATGGAGTTGAATTCAACGTAGCAAACTTACCAGGTGATGCTGGCGTGGTGCCAGCTCGAAGTGGTGATAATCCTCTAAGAGATGACATGGCATTCTTCTCATTCAAAAACTTCATTGCACCGATTAGCTTTGAAGGATCTGCTTTTCTACTCAATCCACTAATTGTTGAACTTGGTGAAGTTGGATCTGGTAATTTATGAGACCTATTCGACTCTTGCCAAACTCTCGCAGGTACAGCAATCCCACGTTTCCCTCCTCTCAGGTGAGCCACACTTTCACTCTCAACACTCGCTGATGAAACGCTTTCAGTATCTGAGGCCACCAGGATAGCTGGATTCAATCCAGTATCAAGCTGATTTGCCAGTTTATCATCAAACTTGTACCTACTATTTTCATCAGTAATAGATTTCCTCAGCTCGTTTTTTGCGGTCCCGGATCTACCCAATTTTGTTCCATCTGCACCGCAGTCCAAACTTCGAGACACGAAATTTGAATTGTCTCCTCGTGATCTCCCCGGCCACCGCTGCTGCTGATCACTTGGCCTGGAGTTCTCCCTCACTGGCGTACCTTTCCTCAAACCAGCACCAGCAGTTCCCCCACCTCTCACAGCTGTTTTCGCCTTACTCACTGGTAGTGGAAACGATTCGTCCTGAAACGACACTGATAAACTCCTCATCGACTTTACCAACATCCTCTCCACATTCGACGGTGTGGCGTCCACAGCCACCGGCCTCCTCCTATCCACAGAAGCCGCTCTCTCTGTATTCTGCGGCATAGTTAAACTCACTCTACTAACAGCAGGCGATTGGTACCTTTTGGATGAAATCACCAGCAATGATCTAGTGGTGGTTGAAGACGAGGACCACGTCGCAGTAGTATTACTACTCGAGCTGGACAAGGAAGAATTTGAAGAAGACGAAGATAGGTAACGAGAAGTGACTTCTCGTGCTTTTGGACGGCGGTAATTTCCTCCATTTTCGGGCTCGGAAGGTAGCAGTGGCTTCCGCTTGAGATTTGTTGTTACAGTCGCAACCATTTCACATCATCAAGTGAATTTCAAAGTCTATTACG
Source organism: Nyctanthes arbor-tristis (assembly GCA_963692815.1). Taxonomy (NCBI): domain Eukaryota; kingdom Viridiplantae; phylum Streptophyta; class Magnoliopsida; order Lamiales; family Oleaceae; genus Nyctanthes; species Nyctanthes arbor-tristis. The sequence continues at coordinate 8,950 of CAVNYN010207807.1, read as the reverse complement.
CTTTAATTTTTGAGTCAATCGAGCTCAATTTCGTGTACGGAAATGGAGAGAGAGAGAGAGATGGAGCAGAGGGAGTCCGGAGTAGAATGAAGGCAGTTATGGAGGTAATAGTAGGGTTTAGAGAGAGGTTTTAGTTAGGGAGCGGAAAATACGACCGTTAATAAGAGTTGGTGGTAACCAGGGAGAATATATATTTCTATATACGTATCAGAGTGTACGTACGTAGAGAGAGAGAGGGAGAGAGAGAGAGTCCAGGCCAGATTTTGGGGCATTAACTATCGTGTGCGATAGTGTACAATGTGAAAGAGAGGGCAACAAATTATTATTATTATTACTACTTAAATAAAAAATAGAAATGAATAAGTAGTTTTCAAGAAATACTTAGTACAGCGGATGTACCACCTAATGTGGTACATTCGACTAATAATATAATGACATGTATCAAATGTGTTCATATCAGTATAATTTCTTTTTAATAATAAATAAAAATAACATCATTAATTACTCACCCACATTTCTCTCTCCCCCTTCCGAGGTCTCTTTTCTCTTTTTTAAAAAGCTTCGATTAATTGCTTTTATGAGTGAAATATTCTTTTTTCTCACTGATTTCTCCATTCTCATGATTCATTCGCCATTACCAATATTACTCAATTTTGAATGACAATGGCACATAAAATTAACAAATTTATCTTTTGAAATGTTATTTTATAATATATTTTGGAATTTTTAAGTTTTCTTTCGAGTACGATTTGAAGCATTTTATACTAATTACTATTATATGAATATAACATATGCTTTCTAATATACTATAATTATGTTGATTGTTGGCGTATTTGTTACAAGATATGATTTCTCTATAAAAAGTTTTGAAGATTGCGACATAATTTTGAAAAGAACTTTTTGAAATGTATTTGGATGATTTTGTTAATAGATAACCGTCAATAACGAAATAATAACTAAAAGTTTGGAATAACATTCTAGTTTACAACACAACAAAAATTATAACCATCAAACAAATTAGGCAACATTGTTATTAAAGTAGACTGAATATTTTTAAAAGTATAATACATATATCATATATTCATGGAAATGTAATTATAAAATTCTTCAAATCATACTTGAAAGAATGTATTTACAGTTTTTCTTTTCTTTTTTTTTTTACGGCAAGAATATAATTATAGTTAATATAACGTGTGTTATAGAGGTGAACACGGTTTAGTTTGGACGGTTTTTGATTTAATTTCAAACCAATCCACGAGATACGGTTTGCAGAAATTCTAAACCAAATCAAACTATTTCATTTTTTAAACCAAACCAAACCAAGCCTATTTTCCCGGTTTGATTCGGTTTTAAACCACGGTTTGCTTCTTTTTTTCTTTTTTTTTTTTTAAGGAAAAACCATGTTTGATTAAGCTAATTTTTTTCATTCAAATCTTTCCCAACAAGAGCACCTGAAACAGAAAGCATGTGTTGTGTATCTGTTGACACAATGGGAATAGCTTTGAATACGATAAATTTATAATATAAATCTTTCATTACACTAATATATGTGTTTTGAATGCTAATACCAACTTCAAAATACTAAGTTGCTATAATTTCTCTATAAAATTTTCTATAGAAGTAATAAAATCATTCCAAAAATTTGTCCATTGAAATGTCAAAATCACTCATTTAATTTGAAATATATAAAAAGCGGTTTGGATTGGTTTAAACGGTTTCTCAAATATCAAAAACCTAAACCAAACCATTTAGAGAGGTTTGTAAACTTTTAAAACCAAACCAAACCATTTCAATTTTTAAACCAAACCAATCCAAACCACTTTAGCGGATTGGTTCGGTTTCTCAGTTTGGCGGTTTATTTGTTCACCCCTAGTGTGTTAGTATGATTTTAAAAACATTTCACTCACAAATTAAAAGCAATTAACATGTGCTTTTCAAGGAAAAAAAAGGCGGTAATTAATTGATGAATGATGATGAGTAGGCGTTGCAGAGAGAGAAGATAGACAAGTAATTAATGATGTTAATTTTATTTGTTGTTAAAAAGGAATTTATGTTGACATGGACACAATTTAATGCATGTCATTATATTATTGATCAGATATACCACATAGGATGGTACATCAGTTGTACCTTGTTTTCACGCTTTAAAAAAAATTGTTTTCAAAAAAATACTCTATGGGGGTAGTTAGCACACATTCCGCCGCAGGAGTGAGATGTGACAATAGGAGAAAAAGAAGTTTTTCTTTCATTTCTCAATTGATCCGTTCAGTGTGAGAGTTTTGTATTGGTAGAATAGCGTGTGATCCGATCAGGATGGTAGGAGGCTTTCTTGTTGTAATATATTAATGTGTATTTACTTGTTGTATTGCTGTATTTATCTTGAAAATTCTCAAACACATCTAATTTTGAAGAGATGACGTTTTGACACTTCTCAAATTATGTTATGTTTAAATTCACGTAGCATGCATTCATACACCCACATGAGACGATATCGTATTTGGCACCACATGGTCAAATCCAAATAGAGCGCAATGTTGAATTGAATGAAAAAAATTTATGTACTACTATTTGTACAAATTTTTACAACTTGTGCACATGGTATTATCATATAATAAAACCTTTCATTTTGATATTTGTGTAGAAAATTATAGATTTTTGCCATGTGTACAAATTGTAGAAAAAATTATACAAATTATAATACAGCTAGCCGTTCTCACGTTGAATAAGATTAGGTACAATTCCAAATGATATCAAAACAAGTTTTCAATAGTAGTGACTTTTCGAAATTATATGACACTCTTTAAGCGTGAAAATTGAAATGACTAGAATTTAAAAATATGAATGATTTTTTATTTTTATTTTATTATTATTATTATTATTATTATTTTTGTTGCTAGACGGACCCTACGATTATTTGGCTATAAAGATGAATTTAATGTTGGCTTGGGTCTTTTCGCTAATTAACCCCCAGATCTTGGGTTTACAAAGAGGAACTCTTAAAATAAAGGCCAAAAAAAAAATGTGGGGAAAGATTACAATGGTAACTAATGTATACAAAAGAATATCAAGATTCATCAACCTGCTGGTGAATTGGTTATTGAATTTTATCGGCAAATTATGAATGGAACTAACGAATGAGATAAAAGAACAAATTGTAAAGAACAAGTTTTTCACACGTGGTTCAAACAAGTGCTGTAATAGTTAAGTTCTCACATTTCAAGTATGATGTTCCAATTTTGAACCACATGCCTCCTTCTCTAATTTTCCACCCTTCTCCTACCTCCCCTTACATCAAAAAACAAGTTTTTCATATATTCTCATGTAAAATTTTATCTTCGTCTCTAACGTAGGATCACGGTCTTCTAAAATTAAATATTAATAATTACAACCTATTTAAGTATTGAAGCATTTTTCAAAATTATAAATACCTAATAAATATTAATAGTGTTTTTTTTTAAAAGGGAAACGGTGTCTATTACTATTTACTAGCGAACTTAAAAGGAAAGGTACGAGTCAGTGGGGCAGGAATAAATATTTAGATAATCTACACCTAATGTTCTCAACCTTTTAAGTATTCATAGATTACGTCCCCAATTTTTAATTTTTCTTTTTACAGGTCCTCAATCTTTGAAGATATCCCCAGCTTAGTCCCTGATGACGGAAACCGTCAAATTCATCGTTAAAGTCAGGAGCATTTTCTGTAAAATATAAAAAATTAATATTTAATTTAAAAAATAAGAAAATAAGAAAAAGAAAAAGAAAAATAGAGGGTTGCCAGAAATGGCTGCCCAGAGGGGGGGGGACTCTCTCCCCTGTGCTTGCTGGAGCCCCCTCCCCCAACCCCCACTTTTTTCTTTTTTTTTTAATTAAAATATTAGTTTTTTATATTTTACCGAAAATGCCTATGACTTTAACAGACGAATTTGACAGTTTCCGTCACTAGGGACTAAACTGAGAATTTCTTCAAAGATTGGAGAGCCACAAAAGGAAAATAAAATGTTAGGGACGTGATCAATAAATACTTGAAAGGTTAGGGACATTAAGTATAAATTACTCTAAATATTTGTACCTACGAGTAGGGATGAGGGAAAAGAATGAACTCTCGGGTTTGACCGGTCACGTGTTAAAAGCAAGGGTTGTTTGGAGAATATATGCAAATGAACTTTTGATCATTAGATATAGGGTAATTTACACCTAACGTCTCCAACATTTCAGTATTAATAGATCAATTTCCCAACTTTTAATTTTCCTTCTATGGATCTTCAACATTTCAAGAATTCCCCAATTTTGTCCTTATTAACATAAATCGTGTATTTCAGCCGTTAACCATCCAAAAGGCCAAACCAAGTTGAGGGTATTTTTGGCATAACAATCAAAAAAATTAAAAAAGGGGACCCCGGCTGCTGGAAATGGAAGTGGGACATAATCTATTAATACTTGAAAGGTTGGAGACGTTAAGTGTAAATTACCCTTACATATATTTGTTAACTTAGGATGTGTTTGGAAATCAATTATAAGTGTGATATTTTTCATTTAGGACACCAAAGCGAGGTGTGACTTTAACTAAGCTTGCATCACTACATGATGAAAATGTGGTACATATGACAGTGCCGCTTTCCTTGATTTTCAAATATAACATCAATTATAATTGGTTACCAAATAGACCCTTACAATCTCCAACCGTATATATTATCGTCCTAACGAAATGAATTGAACTAACCAGGTGAGAGGTGCTCACTTGGGTGGGGCGTTCAACTCAATTGAACTATTAACACTAAATCATAAAATTGGCAATAAATTATATGCAATTAAGTATTTATATTGCTTAGCACTATATACTTCGAGTATATAAGTTCCTTGAATGAGATTTTTCTTAAACCTTTAATTCTTCATTTTCTAGTTCTTATTTACACTTTCCCCATTCATTTCCTTCCCTACACGGCATTGAGTTCAGATTAATTTTTGAATAATACTTTAAATTAAACAATTAATTTTAATAACTCATATAATTATTATTGAGCTAAAAACCGAACAAATTAAACAGACCAAACAAGTCAAACGGGCTACTACGAATTTATAATTGTTTGGGGCAATAAAAATAATAAGGCTTATCCCGTGAATTGAAGAATGGGACAACCATTATCTGAGATATGTTTATTGCCTCAAATAAATGCAGTGGCTTGTAATCATTGGTATTCACTTCAAAATAACCAAAAATATCAAAATTTCAAACTAGTATTCTTCTATTGATCTCCTCCTTGTGGTGTCTTAGAATCACTTAGAAACGACAAGTGATTTTTTTTCACATATGGTGGTATAACCACACATTCAGGAAGAGGATGAGAGTATTCTTCAGAACTTCCGATCTCTTGATAACTCAAGTTTTTATATAGGTCAAGGAAGAAAGATTAGTATTTCTTCTCTTTGAGTGAAATACACTCTAAAACATATTCAAAATAATCCTAGAATGTCATTATTTTCTTTTATTTTTCTTGATGTTCTTGCGTGATGCCAACCCAAGATCGGAAGTTAGGGGCAGATCCAGGGGGTAGCCACCCCGGCTCCTGACTACTCCCGTTTTCGAAAAAATCTATTTTTTTACCTTGTGAAATAATTTTAAAATTTTTTTTCGTATTTCGGCTAGGGATTGTCAAGTTTTGGGTACCTCTCTGACAGTATTCTGACTATGCCCCTACTGTCATTCATTCGGAAATGACAAGAGTGAGCCTAATTGATGAAGAGGTATGCATAAGATGTTTATTTGTGATTATGGGGCTAGATAGACATGAAAATAATCTTAGCTTTGATCACATAATATGAAATACTAAAGTGAATGCTGAATCTTGAAAATGTTAAAATTCATACTACCCACTTTTAATTAATAAATAGGCAAATCATTAACTTCAAAATTAACTAAAGTTGAAGTAATAGCTAGCTAGCTAGCTTTGATGGCAAAGTTAACTTTCATTAGATGGTGAAGGTCATCAACTTTGGGTCATTGCAACTCCATTATCTTTACGTTTGTACCAAGTCATAATTATTTAATTCATTATTATATACTTAAAAAAAATGGAAATGATTTGTTTGTTGAGATAAAATCATTATTACAGCCAATTTTTTTTCCCGTAATTTTTTTGAATATTACAAGAAGGATTATAAAAGTGGAGAATCGAACCTATAATCAAGGGTGTGAGAAGTCATAGATATCATTAAATTACATGAATCTTGGCCATTAAAGCCAATTATCGTATATTATTATCTTTCTAAACGACATTTAGAAATCAGAATTCAAGAACGAATTCGAACCAACTGCTCATCAGGACTACAGCTTATGGTCCTTGCCTTCTCCTCCAAGAAATTTCAATCTACTTTTGGTTCTTTCCTTTTCGTACCATCTAAATGTATAATTTTTTGATGGTTATATGTTTATCAAAAAACTGGTAATACGAAGTTTGTGCACGTATAAGAACCTTAAAAAAAATCGTATTCATGCGCCAATTCACCTATTCCGTCTTCTTCACTAACTACTTCCACGTGTCTAGTGTTCATAATTGTTGCATAGAAGAAGAAATCAACTTCCACATTCTCAAAGAATATAAACTAGCAGTCTCGTTTCCCGTCATACGTCTAGCGGGATCCCGCCAGACCTATGACGGGAGATCATTTTTAGTAGTAGTAGATCTCACCCAAGCTACCTTAATTTGATCTTTATTTTTCACTTTATCTTTTTCAGTTTCTCATATTAACTTATGGATGCTACACATCCACATTATCTCGTGTTCACCTGCTATTCACGCCCAATGAATTACTTATATATATAGATCACGACAATTTGTTTATAGTTTATCAGAATATATAAGTTAATTTAATGAGGTGGATAATAGACGAACATGAGATGGGGATTACGTTTAACATTATTCTTACACACAATTGATATGATCTCTAAGTACATTGGAATATGTTTCACTAGGAATGGCAACCAGGCGGGTTCAGGGTTGAAGACCCCACATCCTATTCAATTAGGCTTGGGGCTGCAGTGGTTCGGGGTAGGAGAAAAATACACGTTACCTGCCCTGTTTTCAAAAATCCTAACAAAATTCAAAAATTCAAAAAAGAAAAAGAAAAAGTGAACTACATTAAAAAACCATTCAAATAACATAAACATCATCAAAAGATGAATACTCTTAATAGTTAACAAAATTATATAAAATGAAAAAACAATATAACATTCAACCACATATTAAAAGATCAATCACAAATTGTCATACATAAAAGTTCAAATTATCATATATAAAAGTCAGCGAATATAAAAACTTAATAAAAAAAATGTTGGGTAAAGTGGTAAGAGTTAAGGGCTTTAACCCTAGTCTATTGAGGTTTGATTATTCAATGGCTCCATATCAAAAAATTTTTTTATTACAATTTTTTGATATAAAAAAAAAAGAGGTAGTTTATCGGGGCGGGGCGGGGCGGCCACTACCTGTTCCCACCCCGTTAAGAATTCGGCGCAAAGACTTTTGTCCGGTACCCGCCCCCTACTTAACCACGGGGTTCCACGAGTTTCAGGTAATGAGTCTGAAATTGTCATTCCTACGCTCCACGCCAAAGCTCGTTGTAAATAGAAATCGTATGTGATAGCTTTATCACTATAATAAGAAGTGTCAAAAATATTTTGTCCACATGTATATATTTTTAACAGAATTATAATAGAAGTTGATTATATTTGGTCACCGAATGAACCCTTATTTTTTGTGATATATTTAGCCTATTATTATAGATATTGCACTAACCAATAAAATTGGTGTATATATTGTCATAAATCAATTAGATTGGCACAAAAATATAAAGTAATAATTATCTAGCAACTTAAAAGCAAAATACAACTAACATCCAAAGTAACAAAATGATAACATATGTTTTTGTATTTAAGGATTATTACCAACTCAATTACTTGATTAAACCTTACTTCATATCACATATTATACTACATAATCAATGCTAATTATGATAATTAGATTATCATATATATGATAAATCATATGGAGTAAGTAAAAAAGAATTTGTTTATCAACTCTAAAATTATTGTAGAAAAAGGACTCATTGCTCAATATTTACATTTTTCTTCTTTTAGGACAGGAGTTTGGTACAAAATATATATACGTATCAAAGAGCAGGGAAACATTATCATGATGAATTAGCTTTACTTAAATAATAACGCTTCTTTAGAGAGAAAGAGAAAGCTACAACACTCGATGGGGATAGCAAAGTAATTCTTATTTTCAATAAATTTGAGTCGCTAAAATGAAATTCTTTTACTTCTCATTGTATTCCACTCATATATACATTAAAAAATTATAGAAATAGATGTGGTTTTTAAAGTTTTATCTAAAAATCAAACTTACTAAAGGCTCTTGTGCTATATCTTCATAAATTTCGAAGATATACCATAAACCTTAAAAGGGAAAAAGAATTGCTGGTAATTAGAAGGTGTCGCGTAGAAATGTTCAAACACTAGATGTCTGGTATTGTTACAGTATCAGACAATAATATAAAATAACATCAGCACATCATTATGCCCTCCTCAAATCACATTAATGGCTGACATTATGCCGTATCAAGTCCCATAATCACTCTGGTGTTTGAACATGTTCTAGGTGTTGACCATCCTAAAAAACGTATTATAAATCAAGCAATATATCGTTCTTTAAGAGAAAAGAACTATTGAAATGCCAAATACAAGGATAATGAACCCCTGCTTTCCAGCATAATAAGTAGCCTTTATGTACAAAGCCATGATTTGCAAGCTAAGCCCATTGGTTTTGGTCCCTATCACTATTCCTTTCTTCCTCTTTTATCCATTTATGTCTTGGCACCCACTCTCCTCTACTCACTGACCTTTATCTAAAGATTCAGTAAAGAGCACCTATTTTGGATCCCCCTAACCCCCCCC
>CAVNYN010207799.1:0-17450 GCA_963692815.1 Nyctanthes arbor-tristis | reverse complement strand
AGCTAGTTTCTTTGATGAAAAGATGATGTTTTTGGTTATGATCTTGCAAACGAACGAGTTGGGCACACAATGTCCCAAAGGAATTTGTATTGTCATAGTTGGTAAACAAGGCCTTGATCCTTTATATCTAATATATGTTTTCTTATTATGTGAAACATATTATGTGGAATTCAGAAGTACAACATGCTAGTGTCTCATACAAGTGTACAAAGTATAAAGAACTTGTTCTGGCTAAAATGGTGTCAACCGGCCAATCTTGATTTTTAATAAATAAAGTCGATTCCTACTAATTGTATTCAACGTCTGTGCATAACATGAACGGCTGATGATATCGTATTTCTAAACTAGATTTCTATATCAAGAAATAGATGAGAGGTATGATTCGTAGGTCTTATGTAATTTTGTTGTTTTATAAGTCCAAAGTGATAATAATGATATAATTGAATTATTTCGTGGTCATTTATCTTTCTTTTGGTAAGCTTTACATCCAATTGATGTAGCTCTGGTAATCAACTTGACCAAACTTTTTGAGTAACCACTCATTACTTGCATCGCAAAAGGATAGGGATAAGAAAGTGACAAGCAATGGCGATAGCTTTGAAATTGAATGCTCATATTTTTGGCAACAATGACACTGTTTCTTGTGAACTTAATTATTTTACACGTGTAGTTGAGTCTAATTGACACACTCTAGGATACCATAACATTCGTAAAGTACAAGTCATGACTAGGGGATGTTATTCTTTTATGCATGTAAAGTATATTGGGATTAAGCAAGAGGGGAATAGTTAATGGGGTTCGATATGTCATGATGGCATGATGAGACATCATTAAAAGAAAGATGGAAAAGATAATTGTTGCCTAATAAAAACAAAAGAGATGGATCAGACTATTTTGTCAGTAATCGCGAGGGAAAGAGTTCACATTGACACGAACAACAACGTATTTGGTTAGTTTTCATATTATAATATATAAACTGACACACCGTATCATTTTATTAGTTTCATTTTTTTAAAAATATAAAAATCAAGCGTAATTTTTTATTTTTACAAAAATAATTAATAAAATGATATCACATCATAGATTATAATCCAAATTATAATATCAAAAAATTGCCAAACACCTTACAAATTTTTCTGATTTTAGCTTTCTTTGTAGAATCAAACGCTCTATAATGAGATGGACTCATCCCAATTTTGCTTAAACGTTGTTGGGTAGAACAAAAGATTTTATCTTTAGTTAGTACGAAACAACATGCCGAACGCTAGGGCGTAAATGTGATCCAATTTTAACTACAATTCCTTTTTCGATAAATCAGCAAATAAAATTAGCATTTTGAGTAGTAAAACCACGAACCAAGTTTCATTGTTTCGTATAGTCAAGGTTGTAATTATTGGATTTATGCAGTGTTTTAAAGATCTAATCCTTTAGCTCGTTCTAGGGATCTTTATGTGGATTCTTTTTTTTTTTTTTTTTGATAAAGAGATAGAATGTACGGTGAGAATGTAAAGAAAGATTATTTGAAAGTATGAAAATTAGTTTGTAATGGAGAATATGTATAGTTTACTAAATTTTAACTTGTTAACTAATTTTTAACTTAAGATAAAGCCCTTAGAATACTTTTTAAAGATATAAAGTCACGAAATTTTTTAAGAAGATAGATAAGTCTTACGCTCACAAAATATGAGGCTGTTATTGTTAAATTCATACCATATGAGTAATAAAAAAAATATATTACGCAGTTTTATCTAATTTTATAGCTAGACTCATAAAGCCACAATTTTTTGACTCCAAGTTCTTACCCACTTCTTGTACTAGTGCAATTTTGTCGTGACTAAACAATTCTTAAAAGGAAACATCTTTTCGGACCCACGTTGCGTAGCAAGTTGGAACTTTAACTGGACAGATGTGAAGAATTTATAGAAAATAAGTTACATGCTCGAAAATGATGGGCGAGACAAGAAATGGGTTATTTTTAACAGATTAAATTTTTTAAAAGATTAAAGTGCTAAAGTCAAGCAAAAGAGTTGTCACAGTGCGTGAAAAATCGGCTATACATTGGAGATTTTATTAAAAATTAAATTGAAGTTACATCAATGGAAGTGGGTGAATGCTTTATGTCAATATTGATTGCCACTATTTGTGGGAAAAGTTGATTTTAGTGTCTTCTTTGTGTGGATAACTATCAAATATTCAATTCCTTTGATGCCCGAATGAGAAATATTGTTTGTCGTCTTTTGGATTATTATGTCCATGATAAATAAGTTTAGGCAACATAAATTGACTGGACATCTTCTGATAAATGAACATCTTCTGATAAGTGTTGCGATAGATTGAATTAAGGGTGAAGAGATAAATTACTTTTATTAGAAAGCAAGTTTATCAATATTAGAATAAAATAAGAAATAAAATGAGCACAATTAAGTAATAAGTAATTGTGCAGATGAATGAAAATGATTTGATCAATTTTCACTTGGAAATAGAAATAGGGAAGAAACATTGGTGTAGTAAAATTGCTGAATAATTTTTTGCCTCGATTGGTGCTTTTTGTGTCAATTATCCTTCTACAAAAGCACTTTAATGAAATGGACCACGATCCAGAAATGCCCAAACAGCCCAAGCCAACCAAGAACGGGCTAATCGGGTGACATGCCTTCCATTCATCACTCGTCTGAGCTGATCTTAAGAACCAAGATGTCACAAGGTCCGTTTGGAAACTATTTATAAATGGTTCAAATTATAAGTGGGGGATGTTTCAACCCCAGTGATATGCATAACCCAATTTTCACTTTTTCCCCTTCTTTCTGACATTTATAAGTTTAGTTTAATTCTGTTCAACTTCGGAGGTAATTATGTTCTTTTTTTGCTTGTTTTCGAGTTCCTCCTAATCTTCTTAATTAGCACCTTTGGTCAATATTTGGCTCTCCTGGAATCGGGGTTTTAAATTCTTCGAAATTATCTTTCCTTTATCTACGGAGATCTCGATGCTCATCATGTTGATTGAGCGGTTTACACTTTAGCTTTCACTTTGATAGATCTATAGCTTTCAATGAATGAACTTTATCAAGCACCTATGTTATTTCATGCTTAATTTGATGAAAATGAGATACATTGCTGGCAAAATTTCATGACTCCGGTTATCATTTAATTCATAATAGAACTACATGAGTTCAATATACTTTGAGAAATACGTGCATCTTATAAAGGACAAAAGTGCGGATAAATTTGCAATGTGTTTTAAGTTGGTTGTTAGGCACACTCTATAAACTGTAAGGGTATATATGGTAACTCAAATTTAGATCAAATAACCGTGGGGCTATAACAGCACTAAATTGACTGTTTAATTCTAACGTAAATAAACATTTGATCTATAACGACACTAAACACTGAAGTGGCATAATACTCCCTCATCCCACAAAAATAGCATGAATACTATTTCATTCATTTCAAGAACATAGTTTACTTACTATATTGAGCATATCTTTAATTTTTCATTTTCATATATGCCTCCTAATTAATGTATTTGTTATTACTCTACATCAACTACTTATATATTAGAAGCATTTTTAAACAATTAATTAGTCTTAAAGATATATTTCACAAAAGGTCTCTAACCTTTGCAAAAGTAGCAATTTCATCCTAACTTTTTCATTTTTCAAAGCTGTATGTCTTCTTCAAAAATATGTACAAAACGGCCTTATGGACAATTTTCATTCATGTTCACATTTATATGCTTATAAAATAACTATTTTACCCTCATTGTATAAAATAAAAAAAAATAGATAGAAAAAAATTTTGAAAAATCCAAAAGATTTAAAATAAAAGAACGAAAGAATATGTTGTATTCTTCAATTAGTTACTCTTAACTTTCACAAAATATCACCATCATTTTCCTCTCTCTTTTTTTTTTCTTTTTTTTGTAAGGAGGGGGGAAGGCAGGGACGGAGGCCCAATAGGCCCAGTGCGGTCCTTGGACCGTACTAGACTATCCAGCGGTCCAGTAAAAATAGGGCATGGACCACACTGGCCCAAAAAAAATCTGGTCCGCTTATTTTTCTTAGACCATTTAGGTAAAAAATAAAAGGCCTGACTCAAAACTATAAAAATTTAGCCCAATATAGTCCAAACCCAATCAATTAAAAATAATCCATTACCCAAACACCCCAATTAAAACTAAATTACCCAACGCCAGAACCAATCTTCTTGTCGACCGTGTGCTGGGCTGCTCTCTGCTTTCTTCTTCGACGCCCAACAGAAGGACTGCTCGACCTTGACACCGACTGATAGACTTTGCCGCTACGTCGCCTGCTGCGACTGACCTCAGTGCCGGCCGGCGACTTCTTCTTCTTCTCAATTTCAAAACTCAACTGACAACAGCTTACAGCTCAGCCTCTGCCCCGTCCCCGCTTCTTCTTGATCTTGGAGTGGAGTTCACGTGTTCGACGCTTCGCCGGCGGTGGTTAAGCATTAGGGGGGAATCAATTACAAGTACGTATAGCCCTAAATCCTCTTACTACCTCAAGATTTCTTTTATAGTTTTTAAGTTTTATCCAATTTGTATTTTGTAGGGTTTAGTTTATAAATTATAAATTATAATTTAAGGCTTTGGCTTAGCTTACTGCTTAGTTAGAATTTAGACATTTGTATAAGTTAGGTGTAATTGAATTGACACAAAATTTGGCTTGGCTTGAATGTTGAACTTGAATGTTGTATTTTGTAGAGTTTATTTTATAAATTATAAATTATAATTTAGGGCTTTGGCTTGGCTTACTCCTTAGCTAGAATTTAGATATTAGTAAGTTAGGTATAATTGAATTGACACAATTTATATTATATATAATATTGTTGTTGAACTTGGATGTTGTATTTTGTAGGGTTTAGTTTATAAATTATAAATTATATTTTAGGGCTTTGGCTTGGCTTACTCCTTAGTTAGAATTTAGACATTAGAAAGTTAGGTATGACTGATTTGACACAAAATTTATATTATATGTAATATTGTTGTTGAACTTGAATGTTGATGATTATGGAGAGATACTTCAAAAAAAGGAGTATTCAAGGAAATGTGGTTGAGGAGTGGATGAATGATAGCCTTATTGTTTATGTAGAGAAAGATGCATTTTTTAACATTGATAATGAACTTTGTAAAACGGTTGCAAAGTATGAAAACCCGCAAAGGGAAGTTATAAAATTAAGTCATTTGTATTCGTGTTTATTGTCAAACTATTTTATAGTTGCTTTGTTTCAAAATTTTTGGACCACACTGTCTTAATTTCCTGGCTCCGTCCCTGGGAGAAGGATCACAACAAAAGGGTTGCATCTAACGAAAACAGAGGAGAGATTTTTGGCTACATTTAAACGCGAAAATATGGGATGAATGGGGTTGTAAGAGAGAACTAGCATGGGGAAAAACCCAAATTTTAGATTTTTTCTCCCAAAACCCCAAATGATGTGTCAAGTAGAAGGTGTAATCACCAATATTTGGCGGAAGAAAAGGGTAAATGAGGAGCCAAATTTCGCCCCTCGTTTAGCTTCTCCCCCCTCACTCCCACTCTTCTCCAATCTAAAAAAATACTATTTTCCTCTATTTTCACTCTCTTTCCAGTCTAATAAAATACCGCTACGTGTCCAATTTATATTCTCCTCTCTCCCCTCTTTTCCCTCTATTCATTATTTGGAATAAGTTTTTTCCCCTTATCTTTTTTTCCCAAAAATTAATCTTGCTCTAATGGGGATAAAAGGGGAATAAACCCTCTCCCTTTTGGATTAATAATTCATTTCTTTAATTTTTTTCTACAAGAAAAATTTATAAAATTTTAATCATTATAATTTTTTATGACTTTGTATATCAATTATATTTCAATCATCATTGTTTATTTAGGTTTGAATTTCAAAGGGTTTACCACCGGAAGTGATTATGGTAATGGTATTGTTAAGTAGGTGAATGAAAAAGATAATATATTGATCAATATGTATGTATATGTTGTGTGAAGTGGGTGAATGAGAAAATGATATATAGATGAATATGTATGAGTGTGTTAAAGAAAAGCGAATAGATAAATCAAAATAAATTTTAAAACTTTTATTTTCTTATTCATTTGAATAAAGAGTAAAATCATCTTTTATGAAAAACTAAGGGTAATTTTCACTCTAGGTCCCCAATATTTTAACTTTATATAAATTTTGTCCTCATTTTTTTTTGGCCTACTAGACCCCTAATCTTTTATTTATTATCGTATTATATCCCCAATGTTACTTTTCATTCATAACCTTTCAATTTTCACAATCAACCCCTATCAATATGACTATTATACTGTTAATTATTTATTTCCACTACAGGTCCCAAATCTTTCAATTTTTATATAATTTTGTCCTTATCCTTTTTTAGATGTATTGTAACATTCCGTAAAATTTAAGCTACGGGGTCACTATATTTGATGATAATAGAATAATTGCTTCCGTTACATTGAAAGATTTCAAGATTTGTACTCAAATGGTATGAAGAAAATAGAACGGCTCCTGATTGACAAAGGTCGAAGTTCAGTGACTAAATTACAAGATGACACAAAGTAGAAGGATTTCTTGAACAATAAGTGAAATACCTTAACATTTATACGGCTCTCGTCGCCCCGCGTGTCACAACGTGATTGACAGAACTCAAATTTCAATTAAAAACAACAAAATCTAACGATTATATATAGGGCTAAAAGGTCATTCCATTCTTCCAAGCCCTCCCAATATTCCATCTTTCCCCTCTTTCACCCGAATTCGTTCAAGGCCAAGAAATGGGAAAGAATGACCCTTAAAACCATCCAAAACATCACCTTTGTACTTGAAAAATGATCCTTACTATATATAGAAAGATTATAACTTAAAGAATATCTTTGATAAAGGAATTTCAAGGCTTAATGGCACTTTTCTACGCGAAAAATATTCGATGAATGCTTGGGTAATATTTGAGGTGAGTAACAAGAATATTAGTCATATCTCTTCTATAATTTGGCACTCTTCTTCTCTTTGTGTCTTGGATCTCTATTTTTTAAAACTTGTGTCTTCCTTTAATTGTATTTGACCTTTGATGATTGACAGTGCACCATTGCTTTAGATAGATGATTGTTCCTTGCTCTTGGGCCTCGCTAGTGGCGCTATCTACCCCTCTTGAATTGTATTTGTATTACTGTACTATGACCTTGCTGTGTGGTCTTGGTCATTTGTACTATTTATATCGTATGACTTACGGGTAGATGTTAAACTTGTGATGTGCCCGAGATTTGTGCCTTTGCCATTTGATGATCTTTCTTGTATTGTTTTGCGTGGGTTAATGCACGTTGTTATTTACTAGATACTTTGTACTCACCAACTATTTTCTACAATCCTTGTACGTATCGAATTAAAAGCTATGTGGCCGGATATTCCCAAAGGTGGAGGAGATACATGTATGTGATTGAGATTTCAACGCTTGGCTGAGATTTCGTTATGGGTAACCCACAATACATTTAATTATTAGAATGCACAGTGAAAGCGTAACAATACTTTTGAATCGTATTTATAAAGTCTCTACTTCAATTTTGAATTGAGATAACGCTTCCGCTACTATTAAAAATTGGATGCGTGACAAGTATACAACCCCTAACTTTTCATTTATTGTCGTGTTACGTCCTTACTAACACTTTTCCATCCTCAACCTTTCAACTACTATTGTTAATTCCTATAAAATTACTATTATTTTTGGTCCACTCTAAATCTGCCCTGCTTTATTTCATTAGTGCCAAAATAT
The DNA here is from genome assembly GCA_963692815.1 of Nyctanthes arbor-tristis. Lineage (NCBI taxonomy): Eukaryota > Viridiplantae > Streptophyta > Magnoliopsida > Lamiales > Oleaceae > Nyctanthes > Nyctanthes arbor-tristis. Next base: position 9,673 of record CAVNYN010207799.1, on the reverse strand, counting down.
TATAATGCCATTTTCAGAAGTAAAAAGGAGAGGGGGAACTATATTTTCTCGCAAATTTTTTAAAGCCCCGAAATTCGTCTTGCGATCTACAATTGACATATCTGATCAGATTGAGATGGATAATAGATCACTGGTAAATTAGGCTGATAATCATATACAGAGACTAGAAATTACATTAGCATTAGAGTATTGTGGTAATGTACGATTTTATAAAACCCAATTTTTATAAAACTCAATCTTTCAACCTTTCAATTTTTATACAATTTTATCCTTATCCTTTTTTGGATGTATACAAATCCTAATCCTAATCTTTCATTTATTGTTGTGTTACGTTCCTACTAGCTTTATTCCATCCTTAATCTTTCAACTACTACTGTTAATTCCTATTAAAATTACTACTATCATTTTCGGTCCACTCTAAATCTGCCCTGCTTCATTTCATTACTGCCAAGATATTATAATGCCATTTTCGGAAGTAAAAGGACGAGGCGAGAAGATCGGAAGAGCAAATTTTTTGAAATCCCAAAATCCGTCATGCGATCCACAATTGGTAGATCTGATCAGATTGAGATGGATAACAGATCACGGGCAAATCAGGATGATAATCATATAGAGAGAGAGACAAGAAATTACATTAGAATTAGAGTATTGTGATTATGTTCAATTTTATAAAACTCAATCTGTATCCGTTATGTGTTCTATGGTAGATTAAGAAATCAGATCTGATTCATCACGCTAATATAGATCGAACTTTTTTGTTATCATTATTTTCGACTGTCATTGAATTGTGGTGGAGTAGGTTAGAATGCGCGGACTTCTTATTTTATATTTTTCTTTATTTTTTATTTAAATAATTAATGTTGTGATGATAATTTTAATATCTATTAATAGTAAAAATTAAAATTCTAGGTCCAGAAAGTGTTAATGAGGATAAAACACAGCAAAAAAAAAAAGAAAAGAAAAAATAAAAAGAAAAGTTGGGGTCCTATGCACTTAAAAAATGGGGATGAAACTGTATAAAAATTTAAAGGTTGTGGACCTATATTGAAATTAAAGAATTGAGGATATAATAGTCATTTTGAGAGTAGTTAATAGTGAAAATTGAAAAGTTATTGACGAAATATGAAGTTAAGGATATAATACGACAATAAATGAAATGTTGGAGACTTAGTAGGCCTAGAAAATAGGGACAAAATTAATATAAAGTTGAAAGGTTGATGACCTATAGTGAAAATTACCCAAAAAATAAACAGTGAAAATTGACGAAAATTTTTTATAGAGAGTTTTTATAAATATTTTTGAAATGTTAGGTAGCTACAATCTTGAAAAAAAGTATTATGATGAAATTGTTACCTTTTTGCAAATCGGACCTTTTGTGAAATTTTGGGTAAATTTCATACATCATTGTCAATCTTTACACTTTGTATAAATTGCGTCCCTATTTTTTCAACAGCTTGAATCTCCAACCTTCCATAAGCTTGCATTTAAACTCTCTAATGCCATGACAATGACCTTTATACCCTTTATCCAATGCCTTGAAAATGACCTTAATGCCCTTTACTCCTACAATAAAAATAAAAAGAGTTAAAAAGAAATTTAAATAAAAAAAAGAAAATAGTTTCCTTCTTATACTACCTATCTAGTTACCCACCCGAAGTTGATTGAAAATGAAAAACTCCGCTAATAATAGAGAAGCCAACGTTTTGTTGTACACTCCCTCATTATTACCATAAATGGTAAAAATTGGGGGGTTTGTTGCCTCTATCCTATCCTAAAAAATTTTGCAGCAAAATTTTTTTATTTTTCCAGTCAAGTAGGGGGGTAGGGGTGGAGTAGCTAGGATATAGGGGCATGTCTAGGAATTTTAGCTAGCATGAAAAAGAAAAATCAATTTAACTAAAGGTAGGTGTATTTGTGTAAATTTTCTATGAAAACAAATAAGGCTCCGAGTTTGGAGCTCGACTACTAATCATAAGGGCCCTTTAGTAATTGGTGGTCGGGCTCTAAACTCGGAGCCCGATCTGTTTCTATAGCCGAACTGTGTATTTTTGTGTGTGTGTATATATATAATTTTTTCCTATGTAAATTTGGAAAAAAAAAAAAAAAAAAAGGTCGGCATGTGCTGTTCTGTTCCCGTTGGATCCGCCTCTAGGTAGATACATGAAGAAATTATTTTCTTTCTACTTTTTATTATTCATTATAAAATGTTAGGGCATAATTGTCATTTTAGGGGATTAGAGACCTTGTGTGTTGATTTGTAAAAGATTGAAGGTCTATAGCGTTGAAAGAAAATTGGGACTTAATTGAGACAAAATGTAAAAATTGGAGGCTACACGTGAAATTTACTCTAAGATATAATATTTCAACTCTGTTAAATTAAACGATGTTTCTTAATTTATAGAAAAAATAACCATTAGACTATTTTTCTGAGATTGATTGATAGAATAATAATATCAGTACATTAACACTCTCTCCTCATGTTACATCGACAGCTGTATCAGTCACTTAACTAATAAGTTCTATAATAGGATTAAAGCCCAAGAAAGGTTGGCAAAATAGTGAGCTGGTTTTTGCATGGTTCAAAAACCAAACAAGAAATCTGTAATTAAATAGCCACCGTGATCATGGGAACCCTGTCATAACGCCACAACCACCACAGATCTGTCTTCTCTCTCTTTTTTCTCTCTCTGCTGTCCGAACGCAATCTTTCGTTCTTTTTACAAACAACCTAGTTTCCCGTCACTCCTGGGAGAAGAGGAGGGAAAGACAAAAACACATTCCCTTGCCACCCCCCTCCACTTCCCTCCCTCGCCCTCCCTATGCATAAACAAAAATTCATTATGTAATTTCAGACCCTTCAATTCCCGATTTACAGCCACCAATTATTGATCATATTTTGGTTAATTCCGCCAAGACGGCTGCCGCTGCCGCTTCCGTTCCAGATACGTTCCCAGATATCTATGAGAAAGCTTTTTAATTCTTCCATTTCCCAAAATGACATGGATTTCACTACGGTTTCACAAAAGCCGGATTCCCACATGTATATATCTTCTGCTCCTTCTCCATCTCCGGCCCCGGCCCCGGCTCCGGCTGTTTCACCCTTTGATCAAGCTTCAAACACGAATGCCACTTTTTTCTTCCCTCCAGTTCTTATGGCCAGAAGCGGTTTTGACGTCGCCACTGCCGCCTTTATCGTCGCTCTCCTCCTCCTCTCCGCCCTTTCTTTCTTGTTTATAATCCAGCTCCGCGTAAGATCCCGCAGATTGCAGCATCTACAAGATTTCAATTCTTTATGGACCGTAAGACTGCTTCTTGTAACCTTTGCTTTTCTATGGGCCGGGAACGAAATTTTCCGTCTCCCAAATGTTCGACGAAAGTACTTCGACCCAATTTTGACGTTAGACCAACAAGCCAGTCTGTGTAAAATCCATGTCGTGCTCTCTCTTGGATTTTACGAACCGGGTTTCTTGATCACCCTTCTTTTCTTGGTCAATGTTTCAATCAAGAAAAAGAACCCCTGTCGAATGTGGGCCCTTTTGTGTGTAAGCATGGTGTGTTCCCCCATGACATTGATACAGATAATTTTGGTCTACTTTGCTCCATTGGAAACGAAGCTACCCAGATTTGTGCATGGGAGTTCTATTATTACAAATGATTTTCAGGGAAACAGAACAGTTCTTTGCACGTTTCCATTTTTTAGTTGCATTGTCTTTTGGGTATTTGCAATTGTTTATGCATCGGCCTTCTTGTTTTCGTGTTGGAGGGTGCTGGATTTTGTGATCAACAAGAGCATTCGTGTTCGAATCAACATGCTGGCCACAGTAGTAATGGTAGCGTTGCCAGTGCAAATCCTCTGCCTCGGCCTCTCATGGCTGTGGCTGCCAGAGGACGATGCATATGGCTCTGTCGTGCTAGCTATGTTCTTTTGTGTCAGCTGGTTGATGGCGGTCGGAGAGGTCATATTAATAATAAAGCCAATTAAAGATGCGTTAGCGGCCGGGGGAGAATGTTGCAGGCGTTTCCCGGGCGGTTTCCGACTGAGGCGGCCAGTGGAGCAACCAGAAGGAATGGATCATCAAGTAACGGGCTATAGCGATGGGCTCTATATGAGCCATGATATTTGCCAATTGGTGCATGTCATGGTCCTACCCTATTTGAGGGCATTAATGTGATTTACTTGCCATTTTTATTTATGCCCTGTGATCCAATATGTATACTGTTTCAAATCAATCAGAACGATGTAATTAGGAAAAGTTTTGATTCACAATTTGAAAAAATAGTGGGAAAAGGGATAAAAGGATTAGGATCAACTTAACTTCTCTTAAAATTCAACTTTTTTCCATTTTTTATTCTTGATGTTAACAACTAAATGTTGACATTTTCTTGCTGAAAATGCATGATAGAATAAATTAAATTATAGTTCAGATTGGTCGAACATGGTCTTCAAATATTCTTTGAGATGGTGGCGTTTATGAGTGTCACACCATTCATTCAGCGTGAGTTTCTCAGTATGCTTGCCATTGTTGAGCTAAATTTTCAGAGTTGATTGATAGTGGCTGTGTCGCAAAATTGCCACCTAATTTCCTTCGTTTATGGCAGTGTTGAAGAGAGGCGGAGTGTGGATTGGACTTTGGAGAGGAGGGACATGCTCCAGTTGGTTCCCAAATTAGCGAGACGAGATGAAGGGATATTATTTACATGGGCCCAAGCACAGGCAACCGGTAAAGCCGAGGAAAAATTTTTAATTAGTACTAAACACTCGAGATTTCTGATAAATGAAAATAAGATAAGTGTGTATAGGGTCCAATTAAAATCCTGCTTTTTGCTGAGAAACCTATATGAAATCTTTTATAAAATTTGGTAAATTCAGTATCCTACTTCTAGATTTTTTTCCCTCATTCACATAATCTACAAGAGTAAGAAGGACGTACAATCACACTATTTTGTAAAAAATTTTACAAAAACTTCTAAATTTAACTTTTAAGTGACATGAATTTCAAATTTAATTTCAAATAACAAGATTCTACTTGAATGATTGCCAAATGGCTCCTAACATTTTGTTTATTAAATATATACATTTGGAGAAAACTGAAAAGTACAAATTTCACAGAGTTGGGGACATCGTTTAGACTTAAAAGTCAGGGATGAAAGTACAAATAAATGTAAAGGTTGAGAACCTTTATTGCAAACTATATTAAAATAAAAATGACACTAGATTGAAATTAGGGTTAACATTGTCTTGAATCGATATTCTAATTGTAGCCCAATGGTTAGATGCTTAAGTTTCAGATAGAAAATGTTGGATTCAAATTTTATACATCCTTCCCTAATTTCCCTACCTGCTCCCCTTGTGTGGAGTGCAATTTTGTTTAGAATTCTGCTATCGAGAGTATTACTCTCTTCTTAAGGAGAGTACACCTGTGTGGCTGCATGTTATTAGAATTTGAGGGAACCTCAATCCCCCAATTCCCAATCAGATGTAGCCACACAGGTGTACTCTCTTTAAAGAGAGATTAATACTCTCTTTAGAAAATTTGATTTTGTTCACCCTTTTTAAAAAATGTATCTTTACTTTTGTTAAATGGGGTTTAGAATTATTAAGAAGGGGAGAGAAAGAAGAGTGAATAGGGGAGAGAGTGGGTTAAAGAGAGTAATTAAGAGAGAGGATGAGAGTTTGGATTATTGACTCGTAATTAGTTAACTTTTTTTGTTTTTTAGTTTTTTTCCCCTCTTTCGAAGATTACTTCCTTAATTGGACAAAATTGGATCGACATTTTAATCAAGACTTATCCACACATGGCTCAAATTAAAGATATTGTTGACTACTTTAGTATGAATTAATATTTAAGATCTAATATAAGTATATCGACCTGATAAAATGCACCAAAGACAACAATTAAAAGTATTAATTTTATTTTTTTTAATTTTGACCCATATCTTTCTTTTCAAACTTATTAATTCAAAATAATATTTAAATTATTTTTTTTTAAATTTTGCTCTACCTACTTTGGCTTCAATAATTTGATTTGATACTATTTAGTTGAACTAAATAAGAAAAATGTATACATTAAAAAAAAAAAAATTAAACTTGCAGATACCATTTAGGATTTACTTGAATTTAAGATTGAAAAGAAATGTATGAATCAAAATAAAAAAAAAATAGAATTGATAATTTTATCTATTAATTTTTTATGCATTTTAACGGGTTATATACTTATAAATAGATCTTGTAAGTTAACTCATATTAAAATATTGGATGAGATATTTAATTTGGTACCTATATTACTTTTAATTATTCTCTTTGATGCATTTTATCAAGTGATATACTTATATTAGATCTTAAATATTAATTCATACTAAAGTAGTCAACAATATCTTTAATTTGAGCCATGTGTAGGACATGTTTCTATTAAAATATCGAGTAGAATTTATCTAAATAACATAAAAGAGGAAAAAAAAAGAAAAAAGTTAACCAATAAGTCAATAACTGAGATAATAATCCAAATCACATTCTCTCTCCTTATTAATTGTTTTTGTTTTTCTCCCCTTACTAATTCTAACCCCCATTAACAGAAGGTAAAGATACCCTTGTTAAAGGGAGTCAACAAAATTGTACTCTCTTGTGTGTGTCTTCATCAAGTTCCCACTTTGAGTGAGTAGTGCATTGTGATGAGGTAACAAAATCTTCAGCAAGCTTGACTGGAAACTTTTCCACTGTAATTCGACATGTCATATGTACTTGTTTGAAAATCAAATGGACGAGGTTTTTTTTTTTTTACATAATTTACCAATATGATGTAATATTATATATATATAACTGGATAAAGTATTCACTAAGCTCTTGCTGGAATGAATTTTTTTTTTTTTAAAAAAGGAAAAAGAATAGAAGAAAAAGGAAAAGTGAAATGCTACTTTTTTCGATTTTTTTATAAAACCAACGCGAGCTCTATTATGCAGCACATGTGCCTATTGTTTTACTTCACCGTTGGAGAAAACAGCCGTTTGAGCCATATTTTGTAGTGCAAGCATAATAATTGATTACAATTTTATTTTTTATTTTTAAAGGTAATTAAGCGAAAAATAAGAAGATAAGATTACAAATCTTTGGATAGTGGCGTATGTAACATCCTTCTTCCACATGATTTGTGCCTTTGTCGGCCACAAACCGTGATAGGTTCTACACTATCAACAACATATATCTAACCAGCCAAAGTTGCATTTTTCAAACCCCAACACTCTTCTTTGGATCCTATTCTTTACTTGCATTTGAAAAAGAAACTCGTTTAAGAAAAATAAATAAATAATAAATAAAAGTAAAAGATAAAAGATTTCAAGAGCATAAAGCAACATAACGTGTAACAAACAGGAAAGACGTACAAACAAATATTATCGTCACTTGTTATTATTAGAAATGATGGCTATTCATAATTAGCAGCATTTTCAATATATAGCAATATTTTTTAAGAAAAGAATTGTGAACTAAACAATATGATAAAATTCATCCGACTCCAATATGTATATGGAAAAGAATAGTTAGGGTTCTTTTGGCATTGATTATAAATCAAGTGGTTTATAACACATTTTGAATGATTAAATTTTGAAGACATGTGACTTAATTTGATTGGTTAAATTTTGAAAAGTTGTTATTTGATATGTTTTGGAGGTGAGGTGTCAATAAGAGAATTTGACAAGTGTCTCAAGAATTAAAAATTCAAAATGTGTTATAAACCATTTGGTTTATAATCAATGTCAAACAGACCTTTAATAATTTCTTAAATTTGGGTTGCCCCCGTTGCATGACAACCATGAGAACAAGGAGGCAAGATTCATGTAGGAATGTTTGAACACTAGACGTACGGTGTTGTAATGATACCAGACAACAATGTGACATAATATCAATATTGATGTGAGCACGTTATCAATTTTATTATTATGACATGTTATCTATTTGGTGTTGTTAGTGCTTGATCAAAACTAAAAATTCGTGTGATTTGATGGTGTTTAAGTGGATTTACCACACTTAATTAAAGATTTGATCGCGTTCCTTACAATTCCTTTGCAATACTTAAAAAATAAAAAATAATAATAATAAGTGAGAGGATTAATTTTTTTTTTTTTTTTTTGAAACATGAGAGAGAAGATTTTGATTCAAGGTATGATATTATAATATAAACGGTATGATTGGAGAGCACATGATTTTGTTTTCTTTTTTTTCCAAAGAGGAGAAAAGCATGGGGATCAGAATCCGGAAATCAGTCTGGGCTGGCCCATCTGGAGCGTGACTTCCGGCCCAATTGACAAAAGCGCAGCCAGCCTATCAATTGGTGTCATTGCTTATTCGGTTTTTATACTATACTCATTAGCTAATTGATGCCTATCCAGAACCGGATTACGTCACAGTAACCCTTTTCTTCATCTCTTGATTGGCTGCATCCTATTTGATGACACCATATTCCTCAAAAGGGCGTATTCGGTAATAATACCAGCCGCTTTGATATTGTCATCTTAGTTAATTTTTAAACTTTTCATAAAAGGTTTGATTCCCATTTCCTGTAATTCCTTTGTAATATCAAACAAATAGTTCTTAAAATCCCCCCCCCCCTAAATGACTCCTTTCAATGTTAAGGTAGATTTTGGAGTAAACATTTTAAAAAATAAAAATAAAAAGTCAAATTTGTTGTGTACATGATTGGATTTTTTACGCTTGTTCTAATACACTTATACATGAGAATCTATTTGGTCACATGTGACGCAATATCATTTCATTAGACCATTTTGAGAGCTCATTAACCAATTTTTGCCGAATATACCTACTCTCCCCCAATTAGAAATATAATAGACATTGACTTTTTGATTTGAAATGTAGTCTTTTTTTAATAATTAATAATAATACTTCAAATTAAGTACTAGGTAGGTATAGCCCAATAATACTCTTCAGTACGGTTTTTTATGTTATATTTAAGGCGGTTTGAGGGACGTCCCAAAATTAACACAAAGTGACAGAGTCAAATTTGCAATTAAGTTTTACGGATTACTCCTCCGCCGGGCAGTAGCTTCTTCCTTCTCTAGAAAATACCTTCGCGTATAAATTAAGAAACCCCTACAGATTTACATACACGCCTTCCTCCTCTCTCTCTATATATATAGAGCCTTGTTCGTCTGGTGAATCCCTCTTCATCTTTTTCACAGAAAAATCAGAATTCATATGCGTCTGCAGAGAAGAAAAATAGGATGAGTAATATCCCCAAATCTTTAACAGACTCTTCTCTAACCATTTTCATACTCGCCATCTCGGCTTCTGATCCTTGGCCTTTTTCTCTTGCGTTCTTGTGATATTTCTTGATTTGTTTTGTACATATACACAAACTCAAAAGAAGGGCTTCTTCGATTTGGGTCTTTCGTTTGTTTTTTTGGGGTATTGTTGAGATGGGTAGTGGAGATCATAAAACCAGTCATCATCATCATCTGAATTTTCATATACATCTGCCGCACATCCATTTCCACCACCACGGTCACGGCCATGGTGGCGTCAAGGAGGAGGGAAGGGACGTGCCGAAGGGGTGTGTTGCAATTACGGTGGGGCAAGGGGCGGAGCAACAGAGGTTTGTGATTCCGGTGATATACATTAACCACCCACTTTTCATGCAGTTGCTGAAAGCGGCGGAGGAGGAAT
>CAVNYN010207797.1:0-28650 GCA_963692815.1 Nyctanthes arbor-tristis | reverse complement strand
CCCCCCCCCGGGGGGGGGGTTCTCTCACTCTCTCTCTAACAGACACACGCACACTACTTATTTCAATTATACAGCTTCCTCTCGAATCAGCTGAGGGTCCTTAGAATAGGAGGATATAAGAGAATTTGATCATAAATAATGGAAGGTCATCCATGAATAAATTGTGCGGCAAACACAACGAGAATCAATAGTGGGCAAGGAAGCAAAGGACAAATCTGAGAAGAAATTTTGCATCCTACTAATGTAACCAAAACAATGTAAATACATTTTAGTTTCCTCCTGTATGAACTAAATTACTGAGAAAAAACAAGTTGTAGCTTTTGTAGCAATAATTTTCTAACACCCATATGGGTGCTGTTATGGCACCCAATGTCTTATGTTGGTGCATGTATGCACACTACGTGCAGTCACACTGGACAATGGGTGCCACAGTACTCTAAAATTTATAATCCACTCTCCCAAAGAAGCCATAAGAAGTTACATGTTCTGTGTCCAAACCTGGAAATCCAAGTCCACATAAATGTTGCAAAACCGAAGGACGTCCTCCATATTATGTGCATTTATATCATCAACAATCTTCTTCGCAAAGTTTCGAAGTGGATCTGGGCTAGCTGATGCATATTCAGATGAGGAAATCCATGTTCCTTCCTGCAAATATCCTTACCATTACTTATAAATTTCAATGGCCGCCTATACATTTCTTAAAACAAAGAAGAAAAGGAGAAATAGACAGAGTGTCTCTGTTCAAAAATAAAAAATGAGAAATAAAGGAAAGCTAATATTGGGTAAATCAAACCTCAGCAAAATCTTCCATCTGAAGTACCCCTTCAACAGCAATTACATATATGTTATTTTCATCTACTTCTCCTCCAAACCGCTTTTTCCACAGTGAATGAAGCCTCTGTTAAACAAGAAACATGAAAACCAAATGAGAATTCAATTTAACTCAAAAGTCTTCAGTGGAATTGAACCGTACATGAAAATGCATTTTTACCCATTTCATCAAAATGTTTAGGAGAATATTTGCAGTTGATACTAAGCAAGTATGACAGAAGACAAACCAGAAAACACCAAAATACTATCAATGTGAAAAGATTTTCACTGAAATGTGTGAAATGACTGCATAATCATTAACTGAAGTTTCTCAAATAAAGCCAGAATATGGCAAATCATCAAATGCACCAGCCCTTCTACATGACACAGCTTGAGTATATAGATAACTGAGACTGACAAATGTATTGCATCTCATCACACGGAAGGCTACTTAGTAGAAACGATGCATAAGTAGAATGTTACTTTCACTAATGAGCAATTCTCGGCACATAGTCGTGAACTAAATTACAACATTTCCAGATGACATAAATCAATGGACGTCAGGTTCCATGTCTCTGAATGTTGAACTTCAACACACCCCTAATCACGGACGGAAGGGATGTTTTCTCCTCTACATGTAGAAGAAAAGCACACATGGCTATTCATCCGTCTTCATCTCCAAAAATTCAATCTTCTTCACAAATCATCTCCTCCTCTTCCAATCTTACCACCGGATTCCACCGCATTGAAGCCGTATTCTAGTAGCAATGAGTAACATGGCAAATGTGTAAGTGTGGGCCACAGTTTTAAAAATTTTGGATACCTAAGACACATGGGCAGATTAATAGCTGCCCACCATGGCAAGTGATCATTATCGTCTCTTTCACCACCCTCGCTTGGTTCCCCCACTCGAACATTAATCATACCACTATATCTAATGAAAATTATTTTATTTACCTTCAAACCCATTCTATCTCCTGGTTTATCAAGATTCCCTCGGATTGAACATTGTGGCGTTCGCAATCCAGATTGCTCTAGCTGCTCCAAAGCAATACATGATCAGAGATCAGCATTTTCCTCCACTTATCATAAATTTTGAAATCCAACCATTAAGGGGGAAAAACACTTATATTTAATTCAGTGAAGCACATACCTGCACATGAAGACTGCACCTATTATCCTCAAAAAGTTTCCTACCGGACTCGTTCAAGCACAGGATCGGGGTCCCATTTTGGTCAACTGCAAAACGAACGCCAAATCCTAGAGGCCAACCCTCTTGACTCGAAGCAGAAAACGTGCCCACAGAGGACAATTCCAAAACGGTCCTTGAAACCTCAGCAGGAAGAGGTTTGGCGTTGTTGGTCAACTCCAAACCTTTTGGCTCGGAAACTACAGATACTGAGCATTTGATGGGCTGAATCGGAAACCTAAGACATGGGTTTGTTCTTGATGGCTTAAAAGAAAAAGAATGTATGATGATGGGACTGGACGGGGGAAATGAAGCCCCGCGGAAATGGGTTGTGGGGAAAACTGAAGTGGGAAGAAGGGAAGTAGGCAATTTAGTTTGTGGAAGCATTTGAGCTGAGAAATTAGAGCAGGTTTTTTGTACCAAAGCTTGTGGTAATTGGGAGGAGAATGACAGAGGATTTAGGATTGTGCAGCGCCTTCGCCGTGGATTGGAGGGGGTCGGGGTGCGGGGAAGACGACGCAATAGGGAATAATCACAGCAATTTTCTTGTTTTTTTATATTCAAAAGGGTTAATCACACCTAACGTTGCCCGCCCTTTCAAATAATTATCATATTTCTGGTCTTTAATTTTTCTTTTAAACGTGTTCAACTTTTTTAAGGGCGTTATACTTAAGGCCCTCGTAACGGAAATCGTTTATTCTTCCGTTAAGTTTGAGGTATTATAATAAAATACAAAAAAATTAAATATTTTAATGTTTAAAAAGAAAAAAAAAACCTACTTGGGGAGACACCCCTAGTTTTGTTCATCTCCCCCATGAGGGAGATTAAAAACTCTCACATCCCATTTGACATACCACATGAGCACACTATTTATTTACCTAAGGAAAAAAAAAAGGAGAGAGAGAAAGAAACCAACACCCCACCCCGCCCCCTCCCCCTTCTGCGACAACTATGCCACCGAAAACTCAACAGAAAATAATGGGGGGTTCTCTCCCCATTTCTACAGCCGGATCCGGCGGCAATGATTACCGTCGGAAGGAGGAGTGGTAGGGGAGAGGGCGGGTGGGATGTTGGTTTCTCTCTCTCTCTCCTTTTTTCCTTTGAGTAAATGAATGGTGTGTCCATGTAGCATGCTAAGTGGGATGAGGGAGTTTTTAATCTCCCCCATGGAGGAGGTGAACAAAACTAGAGACACCCTCTTTTTCGGCAGTCAAAAGTGCTGTCATTTCCGGCAGCACAGGGGGGTCGCAAAAGAGGGAGTCTCCCCTCTTTGTGCTGGCTGCCGGCAAAAGTGTTATCATTTCCGGCAGTATAGGGAGGGAGACTCCCCCTCCAAAAGGCTGTCGGAAATGGCCATACAGCCCCTACTCTTCTTTTTTTTAAACATTAAAATATTTATTTTTTTGTATTTTACTATAATACCTGAAACTTAACGGAAGAATAAATGATTTCCGTCATTAGGGACTTTATGTGTAACGCTTTTTAAATATTGAGGACGTTAAGAAGGAAAATTAAAGGTTGAGAATGTAATCGATAATTACTTAAAAAGTTAGAGACGTTAGGTGTAATTAACCTTATTCAAATATATATATATATAGACACACACATAAACTTTTTTTTTTTTTTTTTGGTTTAACGGTTACCAAGTGATTATTTCTTGAGATAAGACTGTTTGCCACTTGACATCTCTATGCAAATGATATTTGCAAACAAAAAGTATATAATTTTTGCACACACCCCTTTGTATTTACTTAAATATTATTTGCCTCATTTTTCTTGAAATCACAACTTTTAGAGAATGTAGGTAAATTCAGGGGTGTATATACAAGAATAAAAAATTATACACTTTGTGTGTACAAATAGCACTTCTCGAAAGGTAAGAGGTTCTTGAAGGAATCTTATTTGTACATATAAGATGTACAAAATTGGTAAGCACACATCCCCAAAAATTGTGATTTCAAGGGAGGTGAGACAAAATACATTTAACTAAATACAAGCGGAGTGTTTACATCTTTTATACATCTTATATATACAAATATCATTTTTCATCTGGTTTTAATCTCTCTAATTAACTATAAGGTACTGTTTGATTGCTAGTGTAGAAAATGTATCGAAAGAAAATGAATTCTAGGTAATTGAATTCCTTAGAATTAATTTTCCTGGAAAATGTCAATTACGCGTGTTTGATTAATTTAATTTTCCACCCAAAAATAGTAGTTATTCTTCATCTTTTGGTGTTTGATAGCTATTATTTTCTATGGAAACAATCTTTTTTCCCCAAATTTTGTTATTTTGTTTTTTAACAATTATTTGATAGTTATTATCTTTTTTCACATAAATTATCACGTTTTTTATATAAATTGTACTTTTTTCAATGCCTTAGCCTTTGAATGATTGATTGACCCAAACTTGTCATTCTGTCTAACTGGACTTCCTCTCAAGTGGTAATAATTGACTTCCTAAATGTACTAAAATTTGAACCTTACTGATATTACAAGAGTTTTCCATCAGCTTGCATGGGATATTATTGGTGTACATGAATATGAAGAAGATAAAAAAAGTTATGGACTTAAACGGCGATGTATAATTAGAAATTGTAAAATACTCGTATAGTCTTATATTTGTTAACATTAGCAATAAATGGTATGTAACAAAAAATAAATAATAATAATAATAATAATAATAATAAAAGAAGAAGAAATTCGAGAACACCACTAAAAAACTTTGCAACTTAATAGATAACAGACTAGATGCAAGCTACTAATTAAATAAAATAGCAAACCAATGGTTTTTTTTTACGTTTGTAATGCAATTTATTTATGTTTTTTAAATTAAAAAAGGGCAATATTAGAAAATACATGAAATTCCAATTCCCTGGAAACAAAAAACCTCCTTCCCTCAAGGAAAATGTTTTCCTCGTTTTTTTCAAAGAAAATATGGTCACGTGATCAAAAGTAAGAAAACGTTTTTTAGGGAAAAAAGCAAATCAAACACTACTAAAGTGGGAATTTATCTGGAAAATCGACATTTTTCAAGGAAAATTCTTGCAATCAAACATACTCTAATTAAAATACCAAATATAACTCTGAAAAGAGGGAAACTGCGCCTATTTTTCTGGAAAAATTCTAAAGAGATGTGACATCTCTCATACACATGGAGAGGTCACCTACACATGACTCCTTGTAATTGGGGAATCAGGGGACCTGTACCCTGATTCCTCAATAACGTAGGGTCATGTGGAGGTGACCTCTCTATAAAGAAAGAGGTCACCTTTCCATAGAAGAACCGTATGCTTCTTTATATTTGTGTCTTATGTTTTTTCTATTTTTAATATTTGATTAATTTCAAATAACTTTTCATTTTCAATTATTAGGACAAAAAGTATTGCCATTAGCTATTGCTCGGATATTTTGTAATTGGGTTAATTTCACAAATCGTTCTCAACCTTTTAGTTTAGTCTCGATTTCGTCCTAAACCTATATTTTGTCACCCCATAGCCCTCAACATTTGATAAATATACACAAATCGTCCCTTTTTACACTATTCTACCAATTTTTTAACAAAAGGACAATTATACCCCCTTAAACCTTTTAAATTTTTTTAAAAAAGTTTAAAAATAATAAAAACTTAAAAACCACCCTACCCCCACCGCACCCCACCCCACGTCCCCTGATAAGTATATTTTATATGCAAAAATATTTTTCTTAACTTATGCAATTCTATATGAAATCGAGCATATTTCTACCTAATTTGTGTGAATATGGTTCATATAGGCGAAAAGCTCAAATTGGAGTGGAACAAGTGAAAGGAATTATTTTTGAACCAAAGTGAGACTTTACATTCAATATATAGTATCAAAGTGTGATTTCTTGATAGCTCGAGATAAGAAGACCAATGGAAACCAGTTTAAGGGCTAAATGCAAGTTGGGAGAGCTTGAAAGAGATCATTGGTGTCTGTTTAAAGAGAGTGAGGACCATTATAAAGAGTTTAAGAAGTTTGGGGACATGTTTAAATGAAGGAAAAAAAGCTGAAAATGACCATTTCCGCAATAAAAAGCCAAAGCAGGGACCAAAGTGCACCTTTTGAAGTAGGCCGCGGGCTTCGCAGGCTGTCCCAAAAATCTGTTGGCCGCAGCCAAGCATGCTGCGGCCACCGGCGGCCCGTATCGGGAAACACAGTTTATGCATTTTCGGCCCTTTTTTAACACATTCAATGGTTCTAAGGCCTCCCCAACTATAAGAGAACGAAAACCCACATGTAAAGGGAGAACAGAGGATAGAAAATCACTCTTGAGGGCTTGAAGATTGAAGCGAGGGTTCGTGTCAAGATTGAATAACGGAATTCTTCGTTTGGTGTAAACGTTTTCTTCACTATTCTTCATATTTTCTTTGCAAGAATCTAGTCATGTATTTAAACCCTATGAGTTCTTATTTTATGATGTCCTTTATTATGTGTAACTAATTTCCCTTGTTGAGACAATCGATGAAGCAATAGACATGTTTTTATTGTGTTAATTCCATTCATGACTCTAATTATTATTGCGTGTTTATTTTCTATTGTGATATTTATTCGCCTTTTATGACCCTGATCAACTTGTAATTGTGTTTGTAAAGTCGTGAGGAGACCGAGAGGTAAGTCACCAATTTAGTACTTCAATAGAAAACATGAATTGCATAGAAAATAGAGATATACTTCTATGATTTGTGCAATCGTAAAAATGATTTCTTGTTAATTAATGCATTTGACTATGTTGAAATTCATATAGAGATATAGTGAGTTTACTTAGTTGGGTAGATTTGAATTTGCTCGAGAGAGGTTTTCAATTAAATTTGTGAAACTAGTTGTGAGTGGGATTGCATAATCAGAAAGCCCGTTTATTGTGGATTCGTTAGTCTTAACGTCTTTATTTATATATTTCATAGTCCATTAATTTGAGTTGCTTCTTACTTTTGAGTAGAAAAAAGTATTTAGTTTAAATTTTAGCCTAACAAACATCATTATTCTTTTGAAAACTTTTAAATTTCCTTGTTCAATTGGTGTGAAATTAACTTAAGTGAAGTAGGCGACAACTTTCCCTGTGGGATCGACATTCGGGTATCATCTAGTCCTATACTACTTGAATAGTATTGTGCGCTTGCGATTTTGCCCATCATCCCCCTTCCCCCTTTGGCCGGAAGTCCGGCTGGCGGCCGGCCTCCGGAGTTGTTGCTCCGGCAGCACAAATGCTACCGGAAATGCCAGCAAAATTACTGCCATTTCCAGTAGCATTTGCTGCCAAAATAGCAGCGAAATAGGGAGATTCTCCCCCCATTTCGGCTGCTCCGGCAGCATTTTTTTGCTGTCATTTCCGGTAGCACAAAACAGCAACTCTGGCGACGGGCCGACGGCCGGACTTCCAGCCGAAGGGGGACGTGGTGGGTGGGGTGGAGGTGGTTTTTAAGTTTTTTATTATTTTCAAACTTTTTTTCCAAAAGTTTAAAAGGTTTAAGGAGGTATAATCGTCCTTTTGTTAAAATTTTGGTGGAATAGTGTAAAAAAGAATGATTTGTGCATATTTATCAAAGGTTGGGGGCTGTGGGGTGACAAAAAGAAAGGTTATGTACGAAATCGAGACTAAACTGAAAGGTTGGGAACGATTTGTGAAATTAACCCTTTGTAATTCTCTTTGTAAAAATATTACATAATATCACATATTTATTTTATAAAAGGAAAAATTAAGGATACCAATAATAATAAATTAAAGTATTATTAAAATTCATTTTTTTTTCTTTTTTTCATTTTTGGTAATTATGAACTGGCACAACAATAATAAAATAATTAAATTTATCAAATACTTAAAAATTGCTTTTAGTCTATACCACAATTTTTTTTTAAATTTTTTGAAAGAAGTCTATATCATAATTTTAGTACAAAGTTTATTAAAAACTAATTGATTCTTCTCATAACTATTTTTTTTATTCAATACAACAGAAGCTACTTATTTGAAAAGTTATAGAAATACAAAATTAAGTCTAAGAGAGAATGAGTAGAGTTGAGTAATAGTTCAAGTGGTAAAGTGTAACTGTCCATTAAGATATATGTGTGAATTCTGCAAGTGTACGGGTCAAATAAGTAATACAATGAACAATGAGTCTGAGTTATCGTTCCCACAAGGAATGAATTGAGTACCGAAATTATTAATTCTTACTTTATTTGGATGATCAATTAATTTGTGTTTGAGAAAAGGAATAAATAAACAAGTAAATAAAATTAAGAAAATAAAATATATACAAAGATTTAGAGAGAAATATATGATGGATATGTGTTAGGACTGACGATTTCACCATAATTAGACCATTTAGTTTTACGACAATTAATCTACGTTAATGATCAAATTTCACTAAATTAACTAGCTACTCCTCTCGAAACTAGTTAATTATATTTAATTAGGCCCCATCACCTATCTTTAAGTGAGCGCGTTATCAACCATTTTAAATGCATTAAATCACAAGAAAATCTCTTTTTATTGTCTAAATTAATGATTCTTATTGCATAAGTTAACTTAAATATTCTTCTCTCGAGTTCAACAAAAGTTCATAAACTCATTCATCCATTCGCCACAAATATGAAGACAAAATAATATACTAATGAGAATTTAATATAAAAGATTAACCGCATAAATTAAGCATGAAAAACATGACTATGATCTCAACTAGGTTATATCGTTTATCCTAACTTTCAATCAAATCAGTTATACATCATGAATGAAGAACATAAATTAATAAAACAAAGCGTATAACCCGGGTAATTATATCTTGAATAAGATGAAGAACTCTTGCACCAAACTTCTCCTTCTTGAATCTCGAAATTGATCCTCGAACCTTTGAAAGTTTTGTATTTTTCTCCCCTTTTGCTATCGTGTTTTTTTGTATTCTGTAACTCCTTTTTTTCCTCTTTATATAGGGTCTAAAAACCCTTCAAGAGAGAATAAAATTTGTGCCCTAAATTTACTATAAAAAGAGTTCTAACTGAAATAGGAAAATAAAATAAATTTCTGAAAATCAGCCCATGCAGCCGCACAAGGTAACCATGCGGCGGCCGCATGGGTCTCCTGCCGTGCATTTTGTTTTCTCAAACGGGCCGCATGCGGGGCGCATGGAAGACACATGCGGCCGCACGTATCCCTAGCCTATCTTCTAGTCGCACATGCGAGCTATGCGGCCGCATGGCATGTAGCTGTTGCAACCTCATCCTTTATCTTTCAATTTTGTTTGATTTGACCCCCAAACTTTGTAATTTGTGCTAAAATGTTCTGAATTCGTCTCAACTTGACTTCCTCTTATACTTTAACCTACAATTTACTAAAAATTGAATGTAAATACATACTTGTAATCAAAATATCACATAATTAACGACACATATAAGAGAATTAAATATCACAATTCAACACCTATAAGCAACCCTTAAATAAGGGTATTATACGAAGTTTATTTATTTATTTTTGTAAATTTTCTTTCTCAATATATATCAGCAATTTTATTTTGCCAATACGCATGTATATTATTATGCATACGTGTATATGTATTAAACATCTAAACTACAAGTATCCCACACTTGTAGCTTAGATGTGTGCCACGTATTGCTCGCATGCATATTAACATGCATGCGTGGGCAAAATAAAATTTTTCATAAATATATATATATATATTTTCAACTGTTGTGTGAAAAGCAAAATGGAAGTAGTAAATGCAATGGAGGTAGTAATAAATTGCCAAATATAAATTATTATGAACATTGTTGCACTTAAAGAATATTTTGAATGTAATGTTGATGTTCTTTTAGCACATGTTATGTACACCGTGGAGATAGGTCAGTAGGCATGTTGGGAAACTAATAGGATAATTAAAGCAGTGGGGCTAAGGAAACAGATCGGGCTCCGAGTTTGAAACCCGATATCCAATCACATGCTGCCACCTCCCACGCGTTTTCTTAGAAAATCATATAATTAGAGTGGCCTAGCCTATAACATAATTATTTACTTTATCTAGTCATAATAATTTTTCATAATAATAACTCGGCATATAAAATTTAAAAACAAGATGAAATACAAATATTGTGTCACATTATTTGACAAAGTTATGTCTTGCGTTCATATTCTGTAGAGTACCTATTCCTTTTAATGGATGGAGGTGAAAGATTACGAGTTACGACCTCCATCAAATGCCCTTGTTGTCGGAAGGAATCCGCAAATAGCTCAACGGGAGGAAATCCTATCCCCCGTTTTCGGATTTCCAATAAATATTGTCTACCCAAGTTTAGATGCAATCCTCTCTCTGTTTCTCTGGTGACCATCCTCATAACTCAATAATAATAATAATAATAATAATAATAATAATAAAGGTGCTAATTCATACTATTACAGAATATAAATAAATGCAATACAATGCATTATGCCTGGTGCTAATTCATACTATTACAGAATATAAATAAATGCAATACAATGCATTATGCCTGTCTGTAAATTGATAAAGTGACAGGAAAAGAGCCTAATAATGGATACAACTGGGGAAAAGAGAAGGTGCCACATGTCCGTATGCCAACATTTTTTTCAGTTTCTCTTTACATCATTGGTAGGTATATGTCCTTCCATAAAAAGACAAGGTGAAAAATCTGACTAGCAACCTCATCATCGCCTAGTCCAACAGCATTGTATGGACCAGAAAAATAAAACACAAGCAATTAGACCCCAGAATTGAACCTTTCTAATAATAACTCAATAGGGTAAATTTCACAAAATGTTCCCAACCTTCGTAAAAAGTATCAATTTCATTCTTAATCTTTTTTTTTCAAGCATGTACGTCCCCAAGTTTCAAAAATAAACACAGAAAGTCCCTGCATACCAATTTATCAATTTTTATTGTTCACTTTTTATATAACGACAATTTTACCTTTTATTTAAATTTAACAAATAAGAACACATATTTTAATTATATCAATTCATCTATATATAGTTTTTTTATCTACTCATTTAACACAAGCTATACATACGCATTGATTAATATATTATCTTTTCTATTCACTTACCTAATACCACCACCACAAGTGTTGTAGTCACTTTAGGCAGTAAACTCTCTAAAATTTAAACCTAAATAAGTAATGATAATTGAGATGTTATTGATACTCAAGTTATAAAAATTAGAACTACTAAAAATATAAGAATTTTTCTTGTGAAAAAATTGAAAGTTTAAATTATTGATAAATTGAAAAATATAGGAATTTTTCGCTACAACCCCGGCCCATTCTAAATTTTTACATCTATATATAGCCTAAAATGAGATATAAATTCATTTTTATTATTGTTAAAAGCAACTTAAGTGGATATCTTCCCCACTATAAAAAAAATAGTGAAGGAAATAGTAGCGATACTTGATAGAAGTTAAAAGTAACTAATCAAATAAAGCAATATGTTTTCTCATTTTTTTATTTAGATCTTTTAGATTTTTTAAAAGGTTTTTGTTAGTTCATACAACGAAGGTAAAATAGTCATTTTATAAGCATATAAATGTGAAAATAGATAAAAATTGCACATAGGGATTTTTTGTGCTTATTTTTGAAAGATTGGGGACCTGCATGCTTAAAAAAAAGATTAGGGAAGAAATTGTTACTTTTTGCAAAGGTTGGGGAAGTTTTGTGAAATTTACCCAAACTCATAACACAGCATCCGAACTTCAACTATACAAAAATTCTAGAGAGACGTGAAATTGTGACATGAATAAGTGACATTGTAGATATGGTGCGATTGAATTGAATGATAAAAAAGTATCCATGTAATCATTACTCTATGAAATTGTGATACATAAACATGTCACTTATTTATGTCATTTTTCCATGTCTCCTTAGAATTGCTCTAAATCATATTTTATTTTCTTCCTCCTAAGGAAAACTGCAGATTCAAGGCTGCATTCCAATATGAATGAACAGCATATATTAAACATTAAACATTGACACATGTTTTCTTTTCTTCCCCGCATGGGGTTTTAAACGCTACCACAGAAAGCCCGGGTAGACTGTGATCGCTTAGGCCTTATTTACCATTATTTTAACATCCAGTCTCAGACAGCAACCAGATGACTGCTGGCTGGTGAAGTTTCTCAGCACTCATCAGTGTGACCGTGTGATTGTTTCACTTCATAAGATTGATCACTGCTACTACCGCATACGATTCTATGTCCATTTGGATCATATGGGTTTGGATACTTTTATGTTCAAATTCAATTAATTAACGATCAAACAGAGATTCAATAGTCAATAAGATTCTTAACCGAAAGAAGAAAAGGAAAATTATAGCAAAAAGTAGACGACTAAAATATTGAAAGAGAACATTTCTTTTCCTGGTTAAAACACTACCAAGTTCATCATTAAAAGGCAAGATTTGATTCGTCAAAGATTCTTGGACTAAAGATAAACCTCTGAAATTTTCCTGTTCTAAGTACCAAAATCACAATCCACCGCCCTAAAATAATCCCACAAGAATTACAGAATTTCAACCCAGAAATCAAAATGGTAAAAATGTATCCAAAAGTAACAATCAAGAAGAGGAAAAATGTGGAGGTGGGGGTAGTAACTGATGAGACTGATGCATCTGATTGCTCCCGCCACCATTAGTGCCCGGAGAAGCATACTGCGAGATAAAAGGATGACGTAGGAGCCTCCCGGCGGTCCACCTCCTTGCGGGGTCCCTCTGTAAGCAGCAAGCAATGAAATCTTTAAACTCCCTCGATGCTGCAGGTGGCGCCTCCGGCGGCTTCGACATACAAATGGCACACATGAGACTCGCCCAATCACCCTGCCTCCCAAATGGGAACTTGCCCAAGTAGAACTCGAGAATGCTGACACCTAAACTCCAAATGTCACCCGCATAACCATCATACTGTCCATGATTCAGATCTGTATTAATTCTTTCTGGGCTCATGTAAGCAATAGTGCCCACAGATGAATTGCAAGGATCCATTGTTTGTGCCAAAATTCTTGAAACTCCAAAATCAGCGATCTTAACCATACGCCTAGAGTTTATAAGCAAATTTGAAGGCTTAATATCTCTGTGAACGATTTTTCGCTTGTGAAGGTAGAATAATCCAGAGAGAATCTGTCGGGTGAGATCAGATAACGACGCTTCATCGGGAATGCGTATACCTTCAAGAGAACCTTTATCCATGTGTTCAAGGAGTACCTGGATTTCTCCATTGTGATCGTACATGTCATGGCACTTGACGACGTTTGGATTGTCCACGTCGCGGAGGATCTCGATTTCCCGGCAGATCTGGCGGCGGACAGAGTCATCGTGGTTGCCATAGATCACCTTGAGAGCATAGTGCTTGCCGGTGAGCCGGTGGATTACCTTATAGACAGTGCCGCCGGCGCCGCTGCCTATGCGATTAACACGCTCCAGCTCGGAAAAGTTGAGAGGCTGGGAAATCTGGTTAGAGGAGGAGACGGGGGCAGAGCTAGAAGCTGGGGCGGAACTGGGAGGAAGGGGAAGCGGCACGGCCAAAGCTGGGTCACGTTGCGGTAAGGGTAGAGTGAGGTCGGGTCGCCGCCGCTGACGGTTGCGATTAGCGGCAGCAGGCGGTGGTTGAAGCGGTTTCATAACTGATTATTGATTAATTATGGAAAACGGGAAAGCAAGAAAAAGAATCAAAAGAAACCCGCATCTGGGTTTCAAAAACAGGCCTGGAAAAATTGATTCCCGTCGCATTTATGCTGAATCTGAGGATTACGTATGTAAAGATTTCTGGGCATTTTTGTTTCGAAAATCAAACATCAAAAAAAAAAAAAAAATGGAAACTCCAAACGGATCAATTATTGATTGGAGGAAGAGAGAAGAGGGCCATAGTGAAGAAATGTAGGAATTGATTTGAGGAAGAAAATGGATTGATTATTTCCACCAACCCAAATAAGAGACAAGGGTAGAAAAGCAAGGAGAGGAAGAGAAGGCTCTTGGAAGAGGAGAAAGAGAGCGAGAGGAGAAAGGAGATGAAAGATTTCTGTTTTGCGAAAGATAAATATGAAAAACAAACGAAGGAAGAGAGAGAATATAACATAACAAAGCAAGAAATGTACAGGGTTAATTTCACGTATTGTCCCCAACCTTTAATATTAGTATTAGATGAATCCTTAACTTTTTTTTCTAGCCGTTAGATCTTCAACTTTTTATTAAGTCACACATATAGTTCTTTTTAACTGTTTCCATCAATTACACCATTAACTCGTCGAATAAATTATCATTATATCCTTTATCATTTTAAATTAAGAAATAAAAATTTTAAAAATATAAAAATATATAAAACCCCCTCTTTTTAAAAAAAATTAAAATTTTTATATTTTTTATATTTTTAAAATTTTTGTTTCTTAATTTAAAATGATAAGGGACATAATGGTAATTTCATGGAGTTAATGGTGAAATTGACGAACCGTAAAATGGGCTTTATGTGTGACTTAATGAAAAGTTGAGAACTCAACGAATTGAAAAAAAAAAGGTTAAAAACTCAACTGATATTAACTCTAAATATTAGAGATGATATGTGAAATTAACCCAATTGTATAAGTGGATATATATGTGCTATGTGTGTAGCTATTGACAGTCAAGAATATCATTTGTCACTCTCGTGCTACCTTTTTTCTTGAGGATATTGGCACAAATAGTCCTTAACCTCTACTTTCCGTTGATTTTAGTCTCAACTTTTATTTTATGTTAGAATAATCCCCGATAGATGTATTTCATGCCAAATTAATTTGGTTCTGGTACTCACACTGATAGTCGTAACAACACTCACCTTCTCACGCGAGAGTATGCATGCATACTATCTAGAATTTTGATCGATATGGTTGTATTCTAAATCATATTTGATGTTCATTATATTCGTCCAACATATTAGCGGCCTTGAGCTTTATTCAAGTATAATCCAATCATATTTTATAGAACTCACTAATCTCAAAAATGATATAATCCCATAAGTTTGGCGTCACGAATGATGCCAGACATGTGTGGCATGCACATATCAATCAGCAACGGATCAACATGTGGTAGTGGGATTAATATGGTGTGCTCAGATGTACATCGCTCATGTGTCTCGCTCTATTTACTTTTGAGATTATATATATATAATATCCCCACAAATCTGCACTATTTATTTTTATTTGTTATAATTTACACAAATTATGATAATAATTAATTATTGCTAAAAAATGATAAGAATTAAACACCTCATTAGTGGCTGATTACCTAACAAGTCAATATCGAACTAAACAAGGTAGAACATGTAAATTATCAATTAATATACATGTGTTTACTCCTCTCTCTCTCTGTCATTCATTAATGTACATGTGTTTACCTCACTTGACACACTCTCTCTCTCTCTCTGTGAATATATTATTAGATAATCTCTAATAAATTCTTTAAACACAAAATCCGTTTTATTTTAGAAAGCAAATGCTTAAAATCAAACTCTAAGAGACTCTTTAAATTAACTTTACAAAATAGAGAATGTGGTTTGGCTCTCCAAATCCACTCTCTATCCTTTAGTGGCTCTAACTTTCAATGATTATTTCTTGGTTTGACAAAATGACAATTGCTTTTATTGGCTATTAATATCTAAAAATATCAATATTAATCTAAAATAAAGAAATGAAATAAATATTTCTGGTAAAAAGTAAGATAAACAGGTACAAATAAAGAGTTTGCTGGAGAAGGGCCAATTTTTTTACTCTTTAAATGTAAATATGTTTTGTAAAATAAAGACTGAGTTCATTTGAAGTGGGAAGGCTGTTGGAGATATGCTCTTATACTACAATTAATAGTTATTCGCTGTAGAAAGTTAAATTATTATTAAAATTAAAATATTTACATATCAAATGGCATAAAAAGATCCGCGTTTTTATTCAACCATATAAATAACTCATGCTACTCTCAATAAGAATAATTTTCGGATCACACCTACCCCTCTCCTATCTCTCTTTGTATTAAAAAAAATAAATTTGGAAATACAAATTAGTTGAACAAAGTTATTTATATAACGAAAAGATTTTCTTTTTTAAGTAGATAGAAAATGTTATATGCTTTGAAAGTGAAGTATAAATTATTTTTGTATAACAACTCATTTTAACTTTGTATAGTAGGGACAATATTGTTACTTTGTTATTATCTCTATATGTACAATAAAATAAATAGGTTTCATAATTCATGATTTTTAATTTTGATGAAAGGAGAATAGATGGAGTTGTAGTAGTGAAATGATGAAAAGCACTTAAATATAAAATTTATTAGATTGTCTTCTAGGAACTTAGGGTTGGGACGACATGTAGCTGTCAAATGAGTAAAAATGGGAAATTATAGTCCGAGCAATTCTAATGTTAGGGAAAAAAGTTAAGTGAAAAAAAATTCCAGAGAAAAAAACTCTATTATCGAATAATGTATAGAGGAAAATCTTGAGAAGAAAAAAGTTGGGGGAGCATTGGATAAGAATGAGGCAAAATTTAGCACATCTTTTATCTCCCCCTCCCAATTCAAATTGAGTTTTTCACTACATTTCTCAAGTAAATTATTATTTACTTTTGTTGGATGAAAAATCTAAATCAATTTTTTTTTTTACATTACAAATGCTCTAATGTGTGGGCAGAAG
This sequence comes from Nyctanthes arbor-tristis, assembly GCA_963692815.1. Lineage (NCBI taxonomy): Eukaryota > Viridiplantae > Streptophyta > Magnoliopsida > Lamiales > Oleaceae > Nyctanthes > Nyctanthes arbor-tristis. The sequence goes on along the minus strand of CAVNYN010207797.1, from coordinate 11,990 downwards.
CAAAAGAGCCAACGGTAAAGGAAACTCAAAAAAAAAAATGCTTCTATTTATAAACACAAGTTAATGTGTGATTCGCATCTAAATTTTTTCATTTTAATTTTATCTAATGACCATTATTGACGATGCAGGTGGAAGCGTAACAGAAACTAATACAGGGATTATAAATGAAGAATCGCGCACGAATCAATCATTTAAGTTTACAATTACAATTGAAGAAAATTTTCTAATTCTCTAATTTTATTAAAATTCAACCCACCTTAATAATAAACGAGCATCAACTTAAATAGTAATAAAAAACCCTAAAACTTATGTAATGGACTAAATTAAATAAAAGACATAAATGGGCCGAAATCTTCTAGAATCTTCAGCTTCATCATTTCTCGCCGGGTTGAAGAAGATTCGCCCAAAAAGCTTAGACTCGTTGTCACTTGTTGTCTTCCCTCACTCAAAATAAGATAGGTTCTTTGACATTAAGTATAGAAGTAAAGTTGACTTGATATTTAGATTAGGTGCAATTGAATCTCCAATTTTAGAAGCGGCAAGTGAATTAGTAGGGTTCCATATGCATGTAAAAACTTCATAGTAGGTTTCATATGAATTAGATCGGTTTCCACTACATGCAAAACTCTACTCCCGTTCGAGAGCATGTTCTAACTCATGGCTTACCTTGCTTTTCCAATATCACATCTTTAATCATATACAAAAATTGTAGAAAAAGGAAGTGAGTACGAAGTACTCAGTGAGTAACAAAACCCTTTGATTTACCTTTCATTTGAAAGATTTATTTTCAAGAAAACCATTGAATGCACAAAGCTTTTCGTTGCACAAGAGGGCAATATCATTAGTTAAACTACTACCCGTAGTGTGCGCAAGACTCATATCAATTCAATCATGATCATGTACATTAAAGTGGATCCACAATCAAATCCCAATTGACCCCTACCGGAATTTCCACATAGAACAACACAAATACAAAGCAAATATCATACTAATCGTCACTCATCTCGGTATCATTAGATGACTCCTAGTATGACAACAAAGCAAAGCAAAGTAAAGACAAAATGGGTAAGGCATCAACTAATGATTCAAGTGCAATAAATCAATCTTTCTTTTCAATGCATCAAATCACATATTTGTCTCATGGGAAACTTCAATCAAATTCATACTTATTGTATCAAAACTTTGTGAATGCAAAATGTGAATCAAAGTATTAATTACCCACCTCAAAGGTTACTTGAATTGTTCCAAGTGACAAGAGTCCCCAGAACTTTAATCAAGGCTATATTTCAAGTTGAATTCTCTCTATATATGACAATGGGCCTTTTCCAAGTTTAAGGGTAGTGTTTTGGTGGGTTTTGTTTGGTGTTCTTTCCCCATTTCCCTTTATGAACGAATTTTCTTAATATATGTAGGAGCAAGACAATAGGCTTAGATATGGATATGGAAGGGGGGAGAGATTTGGACAGGTTGATCGAGGAAATCGTCGCACCCTTCTTTTTATTTATAATCGTTTGAATTTAGTTGTTTTTAATTATTCTTTGGGTTTCGCCAATCATAACACGACACGTGACGCGGCGTGGCACAATATGTGTCAAGGGTGATGTGGTCAAATGAGGTTCGCTCGTTTATTGCTCTAGAAGTCCTTATACATTGTGTTGTCTTATAACTAAGTCATGATATTTTAATTCATGTTACTTGAGTTCTTTCACTTAACGTGATTTTACAATTAGGTGGTTTAAACTTTAAGTCATGCTAACCAATAACTACGTTCTTGATTTTTAAGCATCATTCGAATTAGAATCTTTGAGTCTTGTAACATAATTGATACAACTCACGTGGTTATCCAACTTCATTGTCAAAATATCGATCATATTGTAAATAACCACTTTCTAATTCATTGTCAAAACATCGATCATATTGTAAATAACCACTTTCTAATTCATTGTCAAAATATTGATCATATTATTAATCGCCATCTTCTAATTCTTGGCATTTATTTGAGTAACAGTCTGTAGCATTTCAAGCGGTTATTCAATCATTGTCAAAAATATTTGTATTGTCGATAACTATATTCTAATTCTTGGCATCGGTTCGGGTAGCAAACCTTGTAGTTTTGCAATTCAATACTATCACGTTGCTATATTTTAATTTTTGAAAATCTTGTAACTACACTATTAATGCGATTCAATTATTTCTCCCATCTTGACTCTCAACAAATCTTGTAACAATTCAATACGATTATATTATCACATTCTATTTCTTGGTGTTTAATTGAATCACAACCTTGAAAATTCACGTAATTCCCCATCATTATCATTATCAAAATATTCTATTTTGTTTAATTCCTTGTTAAATTTTTATGAAATGTTACAGGACATGTCAAGAAGTAGCTTTTAAATTATTGTGCCAACTCTTTTTTTTTTGTTTACAATTTTTATTTATATACCATTATTTTCGCGTGTTTTCACGCAAAAAATATTATCATTAACCAAATATACTTGAATTGAAAACTGAGTTAGCAATGATCTACCAATTAAATAAGAAACCTATTAACCCTATAAAGTCACTGGGTCAATGAGCAAATCAATATTGAAAACTATGACTGAGTTCATATATATCGCGTACAAGGGTTGCAATCAAATATAATTTCCTAAATCTAACTTATTTGATTTGCTTCTTCAAATCAAAGATTATCCTCAAATACTAACCTCCAAAATTTTCTATTATACGAAATGAGTTTTGTGTCTTTAACTAAGAATGTTAATGTAAATTATTAATAAGAATCTCAATCAAATAATTCTACTCCTACAAATATTGTATTTAAAGACTGTTTTCAAAATTTGTATTAGTTGAAATAAATCAAATATTTTAGTGCTCAAATAAAGTTGTTGACTTGAAGTGTTGTACGTGTCAATTCTGTTTTCACCGTCGCTCTACAATTATTGTTCTATTTTGATTCCAATTTGTTGGTGGTTCATTATGTGCATTGCATGAGTGCTGCTGATTCAAATAGCTACTCTGATAACATATGTGTTAAAAAATCTAATGGAGAAGGAATTGATGTTTTTTTTGACAAACCAACACACACACCCCAACCGCAACTAACACACTATACCACAAAACCATAGCAATTTTGTGGTATGTGGAATCGGTATATAAGCTGGAGCACACACACATCCAGTGTGCGATGTGGGATCTGAAGGTCCAGTCCGGACTACCACGAACCCACAACACCATAATCCACAACCTCGCAGCACCACACCCCCAACACTCCCAGTCATCAAATTGGTTTTTTTTTTTTGACAAACTCAACACAACACGCACACACCCCAACCGCAACTAACATACCATACCACAAAACCATGACAATTTTGTGGTACGTGGAATAGGTAGATAAGCTGGAGTACACACACATCAAGCGGCGATGTGGGATCTGAAGATCCAGGAATTGATGTTAATATTCTAAACTTGACGAAGTTATATATAATTTTTGAATTATTAATTTGAATGTTAATTTGTCAAATTAGAATGATTTATGTAAAGTCAATAAAAAGCGACAATATACGGAGAGTCAAGAATGATTGAGTATTTTCTACAAGTTTCTTGAACATAAGGTAATTTTTTTTATATTTTGTATTAAGTTTTATGGGGCAAGTATTTGTAGTTTCATCATTGCAATTGTTTATATATATTTATTAAAATCGGTGTATGACTCATTAGTATTTTGCTACAATGTTCATTTATAATGTAAGTTTTATAGAACTAACAAGTAGATTTTTTATTTATATGGTATATGTGTTCAATTAAATATGATATTTCAATAGTTGAGAATTCAATTTTTGACATGCATGATTTGTATGCCAGTTCTTGTGAGATGGGGTGAATGTTAAAGAACCTTCTGAATAATTAATTGGTCTGCAAAGAAAAACAAAGATTGATTGACGGGAGACAATAAGATCTCCACGGTTGTATGTTCTATAAACTATTGCCATTTTTTATTATTTCAAACAGTAAATATAATATTTATTTTTTTAAACATATGTTTTTATAACTCTTAATAACCATTATATAATAATCATATTAATGTATTTTGCTATGGGGTTTAGTAGATGGTTGTACATATTTCCTTAATATTTAATGTGCATAGTTATTTAAAAAAATAGAATTATTAAAATGGAATAATTAATAAATGAAAGGATATAATAGGTAAATGATGTTAAAATTTACTTTTCTAATACTATTAAATGAGCTTTTTGGGATAGAGTTAGTAGTATTTGATTAGTATAATAATTTTTTATATTTTTTTTTGGGGAAACATTTTTCATCTTTAACTACTCGTTATAATAATAATTATTATTATTAGAATCAAATACCCCCTTAAAGTGATTACATGCAAACTAACATCTCTTTGCATGGCTAGTTGATATGGGCAAAAATGACCAAGTACATAGGATAAATGATTATATTTCTTAATAAATTAGGAGTCTATTTGACAAATAATTATAATAGATTCTAGTTATAACTAGTAATAACTAGAGAAAGATATTGTAGTTGATACATTTCATTAATGTGAATGATGCCTTACATTTAGATTAACTTAATGTGATTATTATCATTTGTGTGAAATGAAACACATGTTTCGTGTTCACTTATAGTATACTGTGTGTGTGAATGAAATAATAGTTCACTTATAATGATTTTTTGCTTAAAGATCTAGTTGGAGAACGGAGATTTACACAGAATGAGTATCGCTCACACAAACAAACAATATGCCTTTTCAGTGCCGGACCGCAGCACCCCACCCTTTTTAGGCTATTTTTGCATCAAAGATCCTCACCTTTTGCATACATTTACACTTTTGTCCCAAACCTTTATATCTTAAATATTAACTTCCTAACCTTGGCATTTTTTCCGCTTTCATCTAACTGTATATAATAATATAATTTTTTATTAATTAAAAAAATGACAACTTAAAACAAAAGAAGGTTTAAAAAAATAAAGAAAGAAAAGAAAAAAAAAAGCTTAAAAAACGAGTTCAATTGACGTTTATGGCATTCCGGTAAATTAGTAATGGCAAAATTGTAAATAAATGGTTTTTAAAACAAAAAATATGGTGGATGAATAGTGACACCCCAAATTTGGGGCGTCTCTGATGTTCAAATGGGGTGGGGAGGACTAAAAATTGATCTTTGATTGGAGAGGCCAAAAGACTAAAAATTGAGAGTTTCGAGTATTTGGGGTGGTGGGTTGGAGATGCCCTAACATGTGCCAACAACACTCAATGTGTTGTTTAGAATTATTATCCCAAACTTTAAATGCAATACTAGAAGAGATGTGAACACGATTCTCCACATTGAGAAATAATTAGAGTTTATTCTCTCTTTCGACGGGTAAATTGATATATAAAAACATGTAATACGCTTAAGCAGTCATTCTATAGAAACATATCAGGCTCTGATTCGAAACCCAACTTCAAATCAAATCACGTAACCTCAATTGACACATGTGAGGTGGCGCATTTCTATTCAGGGTCAAGCTCTGTAATAGGAGCCCAAACTATTTTTATAGAAAATCATTACGCTTAAGTGCTCCACGCCAAAAATGTGTACAATCTCATAATTGAACCAATTAAACTTGTCACTTTCCCTTCTGACGTGTGTTTAAGTTACAAGCACAGGAGGAGGAAAAAAAGGCCGCCTCACCACTAACTCAAAAACAATCATTGTAATTCGCTTTTGGTTTTACTCTTTTTATTTTTTGGTTGGAGTGGTTGGGGTGCGGGAGGGGGGGTTTAGAATGTTGTGGTGCCTCGAAATGACTGCAAGGAATGAAAATAACATGATTGGACCTCAACATTCCACAATATATTGGCTATCATTAACAATATTAATCACATTTCTTAGATGAATTAATATATATATCGATCAAGAATGAGGCCCATTCATGTCTTGTTATTAAACAAAATTAATGATTAAAAATTTGCTGTTTTTCTTTAAAATTAATCTTTCATTTCAATTTATAATAAGGACCCCCAATATTTGAAGGAACATTAATGCATGTTTTCTACTTTTATATGTTTAATAGGTAGATGGACATGTTTTTCAAATAAAGATTAAGGTCTTTAATCTTGTGATTCTTGTCGAAGGTATTTGTTTGTTTCTTTCACGTAATTTAAAAGCAAAAAATATTCTGTGGATGTTTATCACTTCCAATAATGCTTCAAAATACAGTACATTTGTGTAACATTATGTGATAGCCGGTGGCAACAGTGACACATAATTCCCAAATTTAACTTGTTGAGTACAAATTTTGTTGAAAAAGTTTGATTGTCATCTGATGACCAATTTGCCAATTGAGTAGTAATATTTTTGGAATTGTCAACGTTTACTCCAAGGAAATGTGATTAAGTATCTAGATTTGACGAAACTTTTAAGCATTGACTTTAACTCAATTAATCCGTCGACTCAATAACCTAAACCACTCATCATATCTACCATGTTTGTATTACACTATGTTTCAATCAAAACCAGCTTACACTATTTTTTGATTGTCAACCTTTTTCTTACTATTTTTTTTTTCTCATATAATCTTAAAATGGAGTGGTTTAATAATTTTTACTTTTATATAAAGTTTTATTTTATGTATGTCATGCAAATGAGTTTCTCCCCCAAATGATCAAATTATTATGAGATGTTGCATTTGTTACTTAATGACTTTAACCATAATATTATGAAGCCGTGGACTTATGGATTCCACCAAACAAAAGAAATCATGTTTACGGGTAAGATTTTCTGCATGTATAGCATTAGCATAGCATGGACGACTTTACTTACAAGGTGAGATGAATATTGTTGGCAACTTGCTTGTCATAAACATAAACCAGTTTCTGACCTAATTTCTTCCTTTAATCTCATGCTATGCTAGCTACTCCCAAATTTAGATCAAGCTTTAATTTGTTTGATTTAAAAAAAAAAAAAAAATCATCAATTGAACCGAAGCCCTGCCCGCTGACTTTAACCCGATTAAGCCGTTGACTTGTAAAATCAACCACAAAATAATGTTGTATTTTACCATAATTATTATTAATTAAGTTCCTTTTCAACCTACACCATCGCACCTGCTCAGCCTATTGGATGGCTTAGGGGCTCATCTTCAACCCATTTGAAAAAGAATAATGTTATCCATTATTAGAACATCTCCAATGCTTCTAGTCATAGTCATGGTCCAAAGAAGAGAGATAGAGACATACAAAAAATCATGGACCCATATTTTTCTTAATTTTTTTTTTCTTTTAACCATTTTTCTCTCATTTACACAATTCTTTCCTCATTTTTCCTCATTCGTATCCCGTGTAAGGTCTAAATTTAGACATTCTTCAAAGACTCTTCTACTACTATTTTATCATTATTTTTACATTTCTATCTATCTCTCTCATTTTTTTCACTCTTCCCTCCTTTTTTTCCTACACTTATTTCCATCAACATTCAATTAAAATAATTATTTTTTCTCTATATCTCTCTTCTACACCACCAAAAACCTTGACATCCCCATTGGAGATGCTCTTAGAGGTGATATATTATACTGTCACAATTTCATGTGATAGTTTATTTTTAATAAATAATACATAAATGTAATTAAATGTGCGGACATGCTATAGTTAATTTGAATTAGACTTATCACTTAATGTCAAATGATAATGGTGATAATCACCAGTATTTATAAATATAACTACTTTTGGGAAAATACCCCATGTATCGGCTTCTCCTTTCTCTCCCTCTCTCTCCCATTTTTTTATTTTTTTATTTTATTGGGCTACTTTAAAAAAAAAAAAAAAAAAAAACTAGCCAAAAAAGAGAATGCGATTGAAAGAGCACGTCGGCTGCTTAAATCCTCAACATGCAAAATAGCTTCGTCCATTTCATTCATTATTATTATTTTGAAGGAAGGTACTAATGTAGTGTCACATTCGCATTTAAAGTTGGTTTTTGATTGAACAAAAACTGGCCCCTTCACACCTATTCCCGTCCTTAACAATGTTAAACGACAAGTCCACCTTAATTAGTTATTTCAAGAAATTTCCTTTTACGAAAATGGCACAAAAGAATACTTTTGAAGAAATTAAATTAAAAAAAAAAAAGAGTTTATTCCTTTATTACTTTGAGTAGTGGCTTTCTCTTATTTGAACGCTTTATTCTTTCATCATTGTGATTGAAAATGTCCCCTGAGGGGTTTTAGATAAGTAATAACTAGTTTAAAGAGAGGATTTTATGATTTATATACGTTTTGGATAGTAATACTGTCATGTGCCTTTAGTTATAGATAGAGATGTTAATTAGATGAGGATAATGTTACATTCTTATAGTTATTGGTTTCGATTTATGGACAATGTGATGTCTAAGTTAATGTATCTGTCTTTGAAGACTCATTCGTTTTTTTAATGTTTTTATTACTTGTTAATTAATGCTTTTAAGGTGCGTAATAACAATCAACAAAAACTTGTCTCCCCATTACACTGAAATCTAAGACAAACAGACTCCAAACCAGACCAACAAAGTGGAGCTCAATTGCTTGGTCTTAAAATGATAATAATAACTAATAGTAGAATGTTTATTATATATGTTGCTGTTACATTAAAAGTAGTTTAAATGTTATAGTAATTATATCAAAAACTGATAATCGAAAAAGAGTAATGTTGTGTTGATTAATTATTATTGTTGCAGGGGCCGTGGGGTAGGTATGCTGTTCCCTTGTGGCATAAAAAAGTCCAGGTTCACATTCATTCACCTCCTGGTAGAACCATTCTTCTTGATTGTACCATCTATGATATCTTTTCTTCTAGGATACAATTATCATTCCCGGAAGAACATGCAAAAATTAATGCGTTTTTCTTTGCTAATAATTTCTAATTTTGTTGAGTCCATGATATTATTGGTAAATTTTCTTTTCGAACAACAAGGATATTGGTAAATACTTAGTGCATGTTTGATTTAATTTATGTTAGTTGATTTATAAATAGAAATTATAAAAATGTGAAATGAGTGGTATAGATTTAATACAAGTTTGAAATTTGTGTTTATAAATGAGTAATTATCAAATAAGTAGTATGTGAGATTATAATATATTTTGACAAAGATGGTCAAATATGTCCTTATTTTATTATTTATATTTAAACACGTGTGAAAGAAAAAGTGGAAGCGAAAATGAAATGAATGATTATAGGTAAATTATACGCGGCGGGAGAGATGTAGGTGTAGGTGTAGGTGTAGGTAGGCGCCCAGAAATATCCGATTCCTTGGCGCACATGGTGCCAACTCCAAATTTCCATTTTCTTTTTTAAATAAAATTACATAAATATCCTTACGAGACAAATTGTAATAATATCATCATCACTATTAACAAAATTTTACATTTGGTCCTTGTAATTTTACTCGAGTTTGTGATTCCTCTTCAACGTTTAGCAAAAAAGCAAACTAGTATTCAGCTTTTTTGTCCCTGCTAGAGATGAACAAACTTTTAAGTCAACTCTTCATGCAACAACTATGATCTGCCCACTTTCTCCTCCCATATCTTCCTAGCTCCCCTTCAACTATGAACTATGAAAACCCAACTTGCAAATGGAACAACAGTATAGTGACCAAATGGTTCACTTTTCCGACATTTTGAACGTGACAAAATTGTCAAGCGTCTATGAAAGAGATAACAAGTATATTATTTTGTTTATCAATTATCCCACAACATGTTTCTTAAAATATCTCTACTATTTCCTCTCCTAGAAAAAAAAATCTATTTAAAAATTATAATAATTAATTTGATATATTTGCCAGTTTTTTCATTTGACCATGTTTGACTAGCATTAATAGTAAAGTTTCTCTTCACAAGGATGTAGGATAGGATAGCATTTCTGAATTTTGGTACTTTAGGAATATCTAAATTTAGTATTTCTAATCAGTAAAGAGTTGACAAGTAGATACATAGAGCTCAACTATTAATTGGGAGCATTGTATCTATGTGTGTTAATTTAAAATTTCTCTAGTTTTTCTTAAGAAGATAATTTCTTTAATATTATTAAGGATGAAAACAGCAATATAATAATCAAGGTGAGATGTTACATATATCTTCTTCACCAAATTGCATTAAAATCATGTAATGTAATTCAACGTCATAATTATTTCATATTAGATTATAGTTTTACATATCAAATACGTACGGACATGATCAAATTATTTAACAAATACATGCACAAAATTGTTTTATCTTTTGCACTATGTACGTACAAAAGAGTAGTGTACATACACATCATTTTTTTTAAAGGAATGCTTTGTGTGTGCTTGCAGGCACTATTAGAGGGACAAAACTCTGGTGGTATCGAAAATATAGATTTAGGAGTCTCAAATTTGGATCTTAATTAGAATACACATGTGCATTTTTAATTGACAAAAAAATACTAAGCATCTTAGCCAGAGTTTTCCCCCTACTGGAGAATGATACAATGATATAACTTATACAATGATGTAACATGCAAAGCGTGTCTAAATGGGATATTGTTTTGGTGACTTACCGTAATTAAAATTGCCATAAACCCTCTTTTTCAAAGAAAAAATTGTCGTAATCCCTCAACTACCACAATTATGAGCATGATTGATAAAAAGAAGGGTAGAAGCGTAACATTATACTGTTATTACAAAAGAAAAGTAGTAGTAGTAGTATCACTATATCGTAGCGCATCGTGTGTATTTATATTATATATATATATATATATGTATGTATTTGTCAAGACAAGAGATCTGCTCAATTGAGATTCTCTCTAAATTTTCTCCTCCTCCGAAGTCTCCCTTCTCCAACAACTTTTGAACCCACAACACAAAGACATGGCTACTACTTCCGTTTCGCGTGCGGCGAAAAATCCCGTCAATTTCAGTGCTGCAAATGTTCAATCCCGCAAAAGATCAATCTTTTCTAAGCAACTTTCCTTCTCTAATTCAACCGTTTCCTCCCTTCAAAAACTGTCTCTCGTTAACGGTTCCCATTTCTCGAGAACGAGAAAGGTACAGAGCACTAGGATTTCCAGTGTCATTGAAACCGTTGAATCACAGTCCGATTTGTTGTCAAGAAAATCAAGAAGCCGGGATCCCGAAAACCTTTTCAAAACTCAAAGGCCGACTATCCTTGTCTCCGAGAAACTCGGAGAAGCGGGTCTTGATTTGCTAAGAACGTTCGGGAATGTTGATTGTTGCTACAATTTGTCACCTGAGGAATTGTGTGCCAAGATCTCCTTGTGTGATGCGTTGATTGTGAGGAGTGGGACTAAGGTTACAAGGCAGGTTTTTGAGGCGGCCAAGGGGCGGCTTAAGGTGGTTGGGAGGGCCGGTGTTGGCATTGATAATGTGGATCTGCAGGCCGCCACGGAATTTGGGTGTCTTGTGGTGAATGCTCCCACGGCCAACACCGTCGCTGCCGCTGAGCATGGCATTGCGTTGCTTGCTTCCATGGCTCGTAATGTAGCTCAGGCTGATGCCTCCATGAAAGCTGGTAAGCAAGGATATATTACTTACATGTCTTATTTCTTCTATTTTCTCTCTAGGATTCGAAATAACAGCCAACAGATTAGATCTTATATTAGTCTTGCTGTACCTCCGCAGCTATATTGTTTGTCTCTGTTGATGGATTAGCTTGTCAAACACTGTACTCACACAGGTTTAATGTCCATGGATTCGGATTTTACATTTGCTACAGCACTAGTTTGATGTGAAACTTAACACATAATTCATGAAATTTGTTAGATCTAAAATTTGCTTAGCAAAAGGGTAAGGGGAAATAAGATTCTTGATTCATTGGTTGTTAATTTTCCGATTTTGCGGGAGATGTAACCTGTACTTTTTCTCCAAGTTGGTTTTACAGGAGCAAGTCAGACTGATTGAGAAATAGAACCCGCACACCATATAAATCGGATGATTAGTAGTGCTAAGATTTTAAAGATGGCTGAAAATTCT
>CAVNYN010207796.1:0-28657 GCA_963692815.1 Nyctanthes arbor-tristis | reverse complement strand
TTACGGACTATCAAAGCTTTTCACTATATGATTCAAGTCGCTACAACCATATAGAATTTCACTCACCAACCCACAACCTCCAAGTATTACAAGAAAAATACTCAAGCTCTACAGCACCTAAAATTTCTACTCTTTGAACAAACCTCAAAGAGTTACAAGAAAAACTCACAAGATGCTAAGCTCGCCAATTTTTCTCTCAAAGATTCAAGTCACTCTTGTACATAAAAGAAGAGGAAAATACATCTATTTATAGGCTTTGTTTACTTGAAGGATAAGATAATTCCTTCTAGGATTTGGATTCCTTTTCCTCCAAGAACTCTTCTTTTTTCCTTTTCCTTTTCCTTTTCAACTTTGGATTATTTTTGACAATAAATCCAACATTTATAACAAATTAGACCATATAATAGTAATTAAAAATTTAGTACGGTATTGAATGGAATATATGGATGGTGTTAAAAGGTTGTTAAAGAGGATAATGGAATTCTTACAAAAATTTTAGATAGACATGAAAATGTGACATGAAAACTGACATTATAGATGTGACACAATATGTATGGGTAATAAAAATGGCCCATGTGATCATTTACCAATGAGTTTGTGCCAAGTAATGTCAATTTTTTTATGTCACATTCTCATGTCTCTTCAAAATCACTCAAATTTTTATGTTCTTTGTAATATTTAATTTCTTGTGGAATGGCAAGAAGGGCAGGTTTGTGCCAAGACTCATGTGGTCTAGTTGCATCCAGTTAACTCCTAAACTCTAGGCCAATAGTTCAGTCCCATCCCTTACGATCCCTTTTGTAATATCCAAAAAAAAAAAGGAAAAGAAATGGCAAGCTTCTCTAACACCATCTAATTTTCATTTTTTCTATAGATTATTTACTTTTGTAGTGAATTATTCCAAGTCTAATATAATAAATCAAACATGCAACAAATACAGTATGACTTCGTCGAATTAATTCTTTTTTTTTTCTTTTTTTGGTTGAATGAATTCTATTGACTTTATTTTTCTTAAAAAAAAAAAAAAGGAAAATAGCTATTCATTGCTTGCATCATAAAAGAGTACACCCAAAATCAAAGGAGGAGGATTTCCTATCCACTCAAGACAACGAGTTGAGATATGAGACACCCTAACTAGACAATGGGCTGCCTGGTTAGCCGACCTAGGGACACAAGAGAAGGACACACTATCAATGTTACTACCAATAGGACGACAATCCTCAATAATAAGGCCGAAATGGGATAAATCTGAACTTGAACTTCTTAGAGCATTGTACACCAGTTGGACATTCATCTCCACGGTAATATTGCTCAAAGCTGATTCTCTAACCCAAACAAGTTCTCCTGAAACCCCCATAGCCTCCGGAATTTTGGTTTTGGGATCAAAATTGCCATCAACAAGTATTGTTTTAGTTCGGATAAAAGTAGCATTTTCATCCCCAATTAACAAGCCAAACCCCACCATGTTGATTCCTTCAAAAATAGCAGTTTTAGTTTTGCAAAAGAAACAATCTTCCTCTCCAAAAAGGATTTTGCATTCCACAAGGTTTCGTTTTGATTTGTCCAAAGGGCCTAACAAATCATGGCTGCTAAATCCTTATCTTCCCGCTCCAAGTTTGCTCAACAAAGAAGAGAAATATTCCTTAAAACCACTGGCATCATTGGGAAAAAAAACCAATGTGAGAATAGGACCAAACTTTATGAGCAGATAGGCAATTAAGAAACAATGAACAATTGATTCATCCTAGTCCAGACATAAAGGACATCCTGCTGCAATTGGGATCTGTTTATTCCTCAACAAATCAGCCGCAGAAAGAACTCCAGCCGCTGCTCGCCAAATTAACTTCTTGACTTTTGGAGGAAATTTAAGGCGCCATATCATCTTCCAGAAATTATCTTCAAGTGGTAGAGAATTTCCAACAGTAAGTGAGTTCTGGATACAATTTGCTGATCTGACCGAATACTGACCCTTTGCAATGAATTCTATTGACTTATATTTAAATGATTAAGGGAAAATATCACTACATTATGATTACATTTAAAATCTCTAATTTTTATTTATTTATGACAATTATACACATACAGTCCCCGTCTTACACTATCCTTTAGGGGCCATAAACACAATAAAATGCCAACGGCAAATGTGGTCTATTTTATATAAGTGGGTCTAGCAATTGGTGTTATAATATAAGGAGCTAGCATGCTGAAGTTAGAATATCATATAGGCCCATGACAATTTTGTTGCGTTTTTTTTGGGAAATTCATCTTTTTTTTTCCTTTTAATTCTTAATGATGATTTCCTTCAAGGAATTTTATTTTCTTTTATTTTTGGTAAAATAGCCCATTTTGCATACTATTACTTTCTCTTACTTTCCCAAATTTGAATATAGTCAGACTACATCCACACATCTAATAGGATCCATCTATAGTACACAAATCTCCACTATTCAACTCAACTCATTCTCTTTCTTATTTCAATGCAAACGCATACATAGTAATAATACGTGTTGCCACTTGTTTAAGATGGATAATAATACTCTTTTACTTATTATTATTTAAAATATTTGGGACATCCCTTTAAAAAAAAAAAATTTAGGAGATTCTTATAACGTAAATTATTGGACAAAATCATGACTATATACAATATGGGATAATTAATAGAATGTTAAAGATAAAAAATATGAAGGAAAAGAATTCAACAACGTAAATACAACTATTTGTAAAGATGAAAAATTTTGGATACAATATAATTAGAACGTAGTGTGATTAATAAGAAGATGTTAATTTAACTACTCAATACTCTTGATCTAATAATCCATAATTTAGTATTTAAATATTCCGTCATCATAAATTTCAATTTCTTTCCATTCTATTTATATTTGAAGTTTGTTTCAAAAAAATCTGGGGCCCTTTAAGCAAACTATTTCTATTTTGAAATAAAAATAGATTTTTTGAAAAAAAGGGTGGTAAAGATTTTGTATTCAAATGAGTTTGTTAACATGCGTTTAAGTATATAAGAAGTAAACTAATAAAAAGATGAATTCATTTGGCCAATTCCTAAATACAAAAGCATATAAAAAGGAAAAATGATTACCTCACTCTTGTAATGAGTTTTGACTCTTGGGGCCGGGAGGATTTTGCAGACTATTGAACTTTCAAGAAAAGGAACATAATATAATATTCTTGCATAATACGACACCCAACACTATAAATTAATATCGTTCAAACTGGGATTTACAAAGCAAAGAAACTGGAGGAGACCTATCGGAAACCCAATACTAGCGCCTTGGGCAAAAAGGGAAAAGCCAAGGCTGCGGATCAGGAGACTTACCAGCAGGCCGACGCAATCACCACAGGCCAAAAAATATTATGTAATTTAAAAAATATGTAATTTTAATCATTTAATAAATATGTTTTCTATTTTTTTCTTTTCAAATTATGTAATTTAAAAAAAAAAACTCTTGGTATAATATACAGACCGCATCTTTCACATAAATGTGATTAGTAATGTTTGATGTTCGAGGTTGTCGGTATGTACATCGTACTTATTTTTCCACGTTATAATAAATCTAATATTTTTGGCCAATTTGTTTAAAAGTTTCATTATGTGTAATAATTGATAAACGAATATATAGTTGTGGTTCGAATTGTAGTATAGTAGATAGACACTTACATTTCAGGTGAGAGGTCCTGAATTCAAACTACACATACCCCTTCCCTTTCTTATGTCCAATTTGTATTAAATAAATACATAAATAAATAATAAACGAGTATATAGTTAATTTTGTAATATTATATATTAGTTATTGAATACTAGAAAAAATAGAGAAAGCCAGTGAGGCCTTAGCCCATTTAGTTATGTGGCTAAGGTTGAGACCCTGAGATGTAGATGTCCCAGGTTCGATTCCCCCTATGTCGGGTTTATCTACATTTTATATATAGTTTGTAATTTTCTGTATAAAAGTTTAATTTCTTGTAGTTTCCGTACAGGGGTTTGTATTGTTGATTTCTGTCCGCGGTATTTTAGAGGGATATATATCTATATATACTTGTAGTGTTATGATACGGATTGTAATTATAATTCAAACAAAAAAAAGAAAAATATAGAGAAAAATACGAAGTGGAGAATACGTGGGGTTTTTTTAGAGCTTATGGGTTGTAAAAGTTTTGTGAAATAAAGTATGAAAAATAGTATTTTGAAATTGAAAAACTGTAAAATAGAGTTTTATGGCTAGAGATGCCCTCTTGTAGTCCCTTGTATAGGGGTTTGTATTATTAATTTATGTGCGCTGTATTTCAGAAGGATGTATATCCATATACACTTGTAGTGCCAAGATGAGGATTGTAATTGTACTTCAAACAAAAAAAGAAAATATAGAGAAAAATATGAAGTGGAGAATATATGGGCTCTTTTTAGAGCTTATGGGTTGTACAAGTTTTGTGAAATAGAATATGAAAAATTGTATTTTAAAATTGAAAAACAGTAAAATAAAGTTTTATAGTTGGAGATGGCTTCAGAGATATTCACTATAATTGCTCTTAGATGATTAGTACCACAAACTAATAAGTGTGATGTAAGGAGCTTTTTAATATAATCACTGTGTTAAAATTAATTTTATTTATTAACTAATTTAAATTTTAAATTTTTGATATGACAACACCACATTTAATTATATATTTGATGTTATTAAACTTTCGCATCATTTTAATCATTAACTCCACCTGACACAATAAAATCCGACACCTATATAAAATTCGAATTTGAAATCTATTTATAAATTCACCCATTTATAGATAGTTACCAAACTAACGTAACATTAACATCAATGCAAGCTGATACTAATCAAGTAATTATGAGATATAACAACCACCAACCAAGGCGTGAGCACAAAACCTAATCACGAAGACAAGGGCAAGTACATACCATGACCCTAAACTTCTTCTAGGGATGGGTTAAAATTTCCAACCTCAAAACATCAATAATCAAAGCTGCTTGTGTGACTAAACTAGAACTTCACAATTGCAACCATGCTGTGATCTTCGTTGTGTAACAAAACAACAGATATCAATACATTTTTACAAAACTAAATTCATAATCATAAATATCTAATACAAATTCAGGATATATTGTTCTACTACAAAATATTGTAATAACATGCTATAATATATGCTTGATCGATAAAATGAAAACCATACCAAAGTAAAAGTTTTCAAAGAGGAATAAAAGAGGGGTTGTACCATAGACCCTTACTAGCAGTATACCAGAAGGCCGATATTGGGAGGGAGAGTACCCTACAAAAATTGGTAGGTCAACGTTTTAATCCTAACTTGTCCCGAAACAAAATAAAAAATTACCAATTCCTATTATCAACCCCACCCCCTCTCCCATCCCATGCTCTTTCCCTCACTAGTCCGTACGCAAATCAATAAAGTGGAGACCGATGTGGGGTACCCTTCCTCCGGTTCATCATGTTCTCCTCTGAGATTTCCAAAACCGGCGGTCGAAGTGCCAACCGGTTTCCGGATATATTGCTCCTCTTCTTCCTCACCACCTCAGTGGTTGCCGCCGTGCATGAAAGGTTTAGATACTCAACCAAAGCGGCAGCTCCACCACTGCTTGAACCGGATTCGGTTCTCAATGAACCGGACGGTTCAAGAACCGAGTCAGGTGTCATCTGGCCATCGTCCAGACGCTGTTCTGGCCACCCAATCAGCTCATACTTGCGTATATACTTTGACAGCTTGCCCCCAGTCCTAATTATATGTTGAAGCTGCAGATTCATAATCAGAATTGGTTGAGCCATGAAAATTCAAGAACATTTATGGGTTCAGGGTTTTCACCTAGTGTGTGTAACTGAGAGAGAGAGAGAGAGAGAGAGAGAGATGTATGGACCTTGCAAGAAAGAGAGCAGAAGAGGTATGAGTCTTGCAGGCCTCTGTCGCAGGTGATGCAGAGATTGCCAGAGAGTCTGGAGGGTCTTGTCTGGGGTCTTTGATTTAAAAATACTACTTTTGAGCTGTTTGTAGTGTAAGACTGCAGAAAAATAAAGCAAAAGAAAAGTTAAAAACCCACATTACCAAGAATAATTGTGGTTCCATTTTCGTTGTATAGTAGTAAGGTACTCACTTGAACATGAGCACAATCCATCAATTTCTCAGCGTCCCCCAGTCTTATAACATCATGATACACATATCTCCTTATCTGCAAATCAACCCACAAAAGGAATTTAATCTTACCAAGAAACGAAGCAAACTGTAAAAATTTCTTAAGAAATTGAGGTTTAAGAGATAGAAAATCAAAGTAATTGAGAGAAAAAGGAACCTGTAAGAGGCGGTGGGAGCGATGAAGAGAGAGGCAGTGAGGGCAAAGGCCTTCACAGCAGTCCAAACAGAAGACATTCTTTTCATTCTTCTTTGCATACTCATGAATTATGCAGGCGTTGAAAAACTTGTCTGTCAAAAGGGCCGAAAGCCATTGGGGAAGAACCTGCGAATTATCCAACTGCAACCAGATCGATCAAACCAAAATTCTCAATCACTGGAAATTAAGAAAAGAAAAGGAGTTAGCTAGAGAACGCAGAGAGGAAAAGAGACCCCACCATGATTTTGTTTTCTTGGTTTGAATTTGTTATATAGAATCTTTATAGAGATATATAGAGAGTTGGAAAACCTATAACAGGATATCTGGGAGAGGAGGGGGGGGAGAGAGAGAGAGAGAGGAGAACGGCGCCTGCAAAACTTATTACTGTTACCAATGACAGGAAGAGAGTGGAGGGAGTGGCCTCATTTAAAGTTTTGGGGCTGCTGATGATGCCATCCGTATATATTATGGTGCCTTTTGTATATACTGTACTATCACTACACTAGTACCACCACTCCAGGGAAAAAGTTGATTTGGAAGTAAAAGATGATTTGCAAATTTTTACCCTTTGTGTTATTAATCTTGCCTTTACCACACTTTGATTTGACATCAAAATCCCTAATTTCCATTTAAAAAAAAAAAAAAAAACCTCAATATTCATTCCCGTAAGTGTGAATTCGTCATATCATATACAATCGTTTTGTAAAGAAGATACTTCAAGACTTCTCTACGTCGTTTCCTCCACTTGGATATGTTCACTCTGTTAGATAGAGAAGCAGAATAAAGCTCGTTTTCCTGGATGGTTGTTTAGTAATAGGGCAAACCCATGTCCCCAAAACCCTGAAGCACCAACCAGATGGCTGTACAGTTATGGCTACGTTGCTGGCAAATCCAGCAACTTCTTACCCACCCACCGAGTTGCTAAATGACAAGGGTAAAGATGATGACTTTTCTCTCATTTCGGTAAAAAATATTGGTCCATTATTTATACAAAACAAGGTTGACCACAAATTATGTGACAAATGTTGGCATATGATTTTCGAGGGAGACGCCCCATTACAGAAGAATCATTTGTCATTAGATGTGCATAGGAAATTCGGTGCCTTGCCAGAGTATTCGACGTGTGAGTGTCACGTGAGAATCTGATTTAGGAGAGACCCAACCGAAGAAACAGGTCAAATTTGTGGGTTTGGCAACTATTTTAGGCCAGTTTATGCTACGTAGAATCATTTTTATTGGGTTGTCTTTTTCAAAAAGATAAAAAGATGTTTTCTCAAAAGAGTGAACCAAATGAAATAATGCCACGTACCAAAAAAAAGCCCAAAATTAGACATTTGAAAACAAAAAACTCTGTGTATTTTGTTGGGAATTAGTTTACACTTGAAGGTACCGAAGGCAGTAAGTCCAATTTCCTTTTTCAGCTTTGGGTAGCGGTAGGCAGTCCAATTTACAGTTGTTATTTTGGTCATTTCACATTGAAATGCGATATTAGCATGTAACAGTGCAAGGATTATTTCCATTCTGTCATTTTCTCCTCATCTCCTTTTTTGTCTTTATTATTGGGGGTTGAGTTGTGCAGTTTTGTTGGAAATTTATCATGCATTTATTTGAATTTGGTACTTCCTTTGATCCACTTTCCTTTTTCGTTTTCAATTTTCTTGCATGCCCTGCTTCATACTGGAAAATTAAGTCCTTTGTTTAGCTTTCAAGGGATTCATTTCTGATAGGATCTCTCGGAATGAACAAAATTTCTGGCATTGCCACTTGCCAGCCAAATGATAGTGATGAGCCTAGTTAATTGACTAATTGAGAGTTCTTGTTTACTTGTCTTGTTTCAATTTTTTGGAGCTCGTACTAGAAATATTTCTGAAAAATGGGGGTGGTGGTAGTGTGTTTGTGGAGCTCGGTTTATTGTAAAATTGAGAAGTCTGTCAGGTGTCGAGTTACACTTTAGGTGGGTATGACTCCTTTGAACTAAGTGAAAAGATACGCAACCGTCTATTTTTATTTTCCTTTTTTGTTTTTAAATTCTAAACCTGTTTGAGCTTAAGCCTCATTGCCTAAAAAATAAAAATGCTTGTCATGTACTCCTTAAAGAGAAATAGAGAGAACAATGTAGTATATGTTAAGCGGAGAAATGATCATATTTTGCATTTTGTATCAGTTAAGTCTCCATTCCTTTTTTAAAGCCATAAGTCTCCAACCTTTTTATTTGTTTGATACTTATTATTTTTCTCTTTATAATTTCACTTACCACTGATTTAACCACTGATTTGATAACTACTCAATTATCACCACACATTTGAAACTTCAATTAAATCTCCACCACTCATTTCAACTCATTATAATTTCCTATTATAATTTGACTCAAATAATGAGGATTAAACAAACACAATAATAATCTCATAAAATGACAATTATGCCCTTCCCTTTTAAATAAAAACAAAAAGTAGTATTTAAAAAAAGCAAAAATAATAATAGTAATTAAAAAAATAAAAATAATTTCTTCGTCATCATATCTACCTAGGGGCGGATACAATAGAGGTCGGTCACCCATGCCGGCCCGAATTTTTCTTTTTTCAAATTTACGTATAGTGTTCTAGTTAAATGGATTTTTTTTCCGAATTATAATAATTTGTGCTGAAAAATTTTCTAGATCTGCCCTTGTATCTATCTAGCTACCCCACCCCTAGCCTCAAACTTGACCGAAAATGAAAAATTCGGGCAGCAAAATTTTTTTTACGAGAGGATGTGACAGCAAACTGCTCCTTTCCTGTCATTCAGCAATAACGAGAGAGCCAACAACAAAATGGTGGTCTTCTTTTTTGTTGGCAGAGTTTATCATTTCCGATCAAGTTGGGGCGATAGTAGGTAACTAGATAGGTAGAATGAAGAAGAAAATATTTTTTCAGAAAATATTTTTTGATTTATTTTGAGTTTTTTAAAATCTTTTTGTGTTTCTTTAAGAAGTAAGGGGTATAAAGATAATTTTTTATGGCATTAAGCCTTATGTGCCTATTAGGTTGAGGACTCAAGGCACTGAAAAAAAAATAGTGAGCCATTTGACACAAAGTCCAAAAGTCAGGGAGGATATGTGAAGTTTACCCTAAAAAAATCTATCACCATTCACCAATAATGTATTGTGCTAAGTGTCCCTCTAGTTAAAAAATAATAAAAAAATAATGTGTAAAAGCTGTGACATTTGACACCATATTATTAGAAGTGATTTTTTTTTTTTTTGGCAACCTATATTATTAGAAGTGAATTGGTCGGTCCAGCTATGGAACCAGCCTGGGTTCTTTATGAAATCTAGTTTCCAATCACACATTAACACTTTACTTAACAAACACTACATGTCAGTATCTCATTCGTTCTTGAGCTTTGTAAAGAACCCAACCATGGGTTTCTTAGAAATTTCCGTGAATTGGTTGCGGTCTAAAAAAAAAAGTGAATTTGCAACAAGTTTGATGTGGGAAAACTTCCACCTTACAGACAAATAATGTATTATTACTACTTCCAAAATATCTCCAGAGATAAATGAAAATTTCTAAAGAAAGGCAACCTCTCTGTAGAGAGTTGTACACATATGGCTCTTTGTTATTAGGGGATCATGGGGTCTAATAATAAAGGGCAACGTTTGTGCAACCTCTCCGTAAGAGGCCGGACCGAGAGATAAATGCAAGATTCCCTTTCCCGAGATAGAGTGAGTTTGACAGAGTTGTACTATTTAAACAAAAATACATACAAAAATTATAACAAAATTGACACGTGAGATCGGAATATTTTTTAACACATTACATCACTTTTACATCAACACTAATTACTTATGACACTTGTCCATTTTGTTATATTTTTTGTCCCTTCTTTTGTTCAATTATAATTTTCCATTAAACATATGAGTTGTTTTACTGTGGAGCCGTAATAAAAACTAGTATGTAACGCACGGGACCAAAAAAATGTTATTTTCCCCTAAAAATGATTTAATCATAAATTATATATTTTCTAACCGTTGATACTATAACAAAATCTGTTGGGATGATAAATTAATATAATAAATTAGAATGAATATACTCGATGCATACGTAAACGAAGTTTTAATCAATGATATTAAGGTCACAGTTAATAAAGATTTACATTTCAATGTCAAAATGTAAATCTAATTCACCATAAATTTTGAAAATCCTTTTTGAAAACTGCATTAGTTATGAACTTTCTCTCAACAAGGTCATCACCACAAATTGTAGCTCTGGAAAATGCAACATACAATTGTTCATGACTAAACACTGACTTTTTCAAAAGAAGTCCAACATTAGTAAGTGATTGGTCTTGACTTTTGTTTATAGTCATTGCATACGAAATAATGATGAGAAACTGCCTTTGCTAAAATTTGAAGGGCAACCTAGTGTTAGAGGGTATCAACGTCATCCTCCGAAT
Source organism: Nyctanthes arbor-tristis (assembly GCA_963692815.1). NCBI lineage: Eukaryota > Viridiplantae > Streptophyta > Magnoliopsida > Lamiales > Oleaceae > Nyctanthes > Nyctanthes arbor-tristis. The sequence goes on along the minus strand of CAVNYN010207796.1, from coordinate 17,862 downwards.
CAACACCTTGTGGCTAGCATAAGCACTTGAAAGAAACTTTGCCTCCAATACATGTTTCCCCAATCTGGTTATAACCAATCTAGTCTCATTACACAGCCTAAGAAAAATAGTCTATATTTCTCAATAACATTATTGGCGTTCCAACCATTAATTTCAACTCATGATTTGGAACTCCTAAACACCTAATGCTGTTTAAGAACTCAGATGTATGTATACCATCTAAGAAATTAGCACGAGTCAAAGCTTAAATATAATGTTCCTTCAACTGCATTCTGTGACAACACATAATCATCAACAGATTCAACCACAACTAATGTTGGTGCTAGGATTGCTCTACCCTGTAGGTAACTTGCATCATTGTCGTGATACGAAAACGCAGGGTAGGTGTTTTTCACAATTACAGTGATATGATCATTTGTATAATGCATTAAGAGGTCATCAGGAATTTCAATAGTGGCATGTCCACCATTTTGTCCACAAGCAGTTCCATCACTTATGCTCATAATCTACTATGAGAAAACCTTCAACTCATCGTACAATCATTCAATAAATACGATGGATCAGAAAAAGTAATTTTTTTCTAAAACACCCTATTTATCAATTCTAGACACTTGTATAGAGGTTGCAAAGTATACTTGAAAACTCAAACCCCGTCGGGACCCGACCCATTAAAAATGAGTGCAAATGGGGGCGTCCGGTTGCACCTGAATGCTTGGTGGGCGGGGACGACTTTGCTTGCCCCGCCCCGAAACCCATTTTATTAAAAATACTTTTTTATTTAATTTAAAAAACCACATGTAATATGCATTGCCGTGACTCAAACCTATAACCTTTTATGCGTAATATCAAAAATTCATCGCTTAAACTAACACATGACCTGTTGAAAAAAAAAAAGAAAAGAAAAGAAAAGAAAAGAAAAGAAAAGAAATTTGTAAAACGGGGCAGGTTACGGAGAATTTTCCTGTCCTGTCCCCACTCCAATTGCATCATCATGAGTTAATAAAAGTTAAAGAGTCAAATCGTAATCTCTATTTTTGAAAGTTAATTTAACGAATTTGTTGGAGCACATTTTTAGACATTTACTCTCTAAAGCAGAGAGTATATGTTAGAATTAAAGAGTGTCTTTGAGATTCTCTAAACCTTTGATGGTGCGAAAGAAAAAAGGTAATATGCTAAATATATTTTTACAACTATGTACATCATTCAATTTTTGTTATACAGAAATCATCATATATTTTCTAAATCACTTAGGCAATGCACGAAAATCATAATATACAAAATTTATTTTACAACTATAAATATCATTCAAATAATTATAAATATTAACCATAGTAAATGTAGTGTAACATATTATGATACAATTAGTCCAATTTTTACGGAAAATTTGCGCAGGCAAAAAAATAAATATATAAACAAATGAGGGCACATGTTTACTGAAAAATAAAAAACATAATGTCATTAGTTTTCAATTAAAAAATTTTTAAAATAGCAAAATAAATAATTGTTATTTTTTTAAGTTAATTATAGTTTTTTCTAAAGATAAACAATTATAATCTTAAAAAATAAGGAAAAAAAAGAAAAGTCTATAATAAAGCTCAAAAGCATCCAATCTTTTATATTAGTTAATGAAGTTATTTAATGTTCATGAATTCATAATTAACTCTTTTTTTTTTTTGCCCGAACACCAAAAATCTGAAAATTGGTAAATAAGAATTAGTCAAATTTTTATTATTATCCACACATAAAAAATAAATAAAGAAATAAGGGCACATTTTTGTTGCTAAAAGGAAAAGAATGCAATGTCATTAGTTTCTAATTTTAAAAAAAATATAAATTAATAAAATAAATCATTATAGAGTTTCTTAAGCAAAAATAATTATTATTTTTAAGAAAATAAAAAAATACAAAGAGAAAAGTCTACGAAGCAGCCAACCGTAAATGTTGTTTGATGAACTTATTTGACATTTATGAATTCACTTTTTTTTTTAAACCACAATTCTAAAAGGTTAATAAAGAAATAATTAATATGCCAACTTATTTTCCCAATTAAAAAATAATTAATAAAATACAACTTGGTTTACGACACATTTAATTAACATACTTATTTTTCACATGCACCATTAATGTTATTTTTAGAACCGATTAATTACAATTAAGCTAGATAGAAATTGGTCGGGAACTAATTAATAACGTGTATGTTCATTTAGTTTTCAAGGAATAAAATACAAAAATAAAAAATCTAACCATGTTTTCATTAGTTTCCAATAAAAAATTTGTTAATACCAAAAAGAATAACCATAAGTTTGTCTAAAGCATAAAAAATGCTCTCTCCGTCTCGTAAAAAAATAGTTTCATATTATTTTTCACATAATTTAAGAAAGTCCAGTTAATATTCTTAGAAAAGTAGAATTTATGTACATTTTTCCTAATATACCCTTTATTTAATTATTATTCAACTTTATTAGTTCTTATTTATTAATATCAATGCATATTAAATAAGGACACATAAGAAAATGGAAAAACTAACAAACTAAAGTGGACAATAATTTGAGACAAAAAAATGAAACTGGGACCATTTTTAAGGGACGTAGGAGTAATAATTTTTTTGAGAAAAGTGGCATGTTATTGAAAAATCAATATATTTAAGTATTAACGCAAAAAAATAATTAACAAATGCAAATTTTATGATACATTATATTGTGAAGATAACATCATGTAATTATGATATACATAAATATGCAAATTTATTTAAAATATGAATCATTCAACACTATTTTAAAAACAGATATACTATATGTTGAATACAAATTAGGTCAAGAACTAATTAATAAGGTATATTTTCCTTAGCTTTCAAAGTATAAAATACAAAGATAGAAAACATTGTTTTCAAAAAATAATTCTAAATTCAAAAAAGAAATTAACCACAAATTTTGGTGGAACATAAGTAATAATAAAATTTTAAAAAAAAACTTTCTTTCAGAAAATAAAAAAGAAAAAAACTAAAAGAAAATGAATCAAAATACTTAAAAAAAAAAAAAAGAAGCAGCCATTAATTGTGATTAGGTTTCTCTTTTTGAAGGAATTAAGTCATTAGTTAAATTGCTTTGGAAATGAAAACCGGTTATAAGGTAGCAATTAATACCCGGTTGGTTCCAATGCTTTGCATGCAATTTTTCACTGCCCAAGAAACACCAACCAGAAAATAAAAAATAAAAACTAAATTTCAGATTTGGCAAGTGAAATTTTCCCGCTCAAAACCCAAAATAGACTATCCAACTTTAAGATATATATATATATAGATAGATAGCTAGATTGAGTTTTTGATGCGATAACCACATGTTTTGGCCTTATAATATACTTAATTAAGCTAATGGCCTATATTGTCTAGTAACATATCTTTTCAAGGTTTTTTAAGCCGTCAATTTCTATTTTGAAGCCAATTTTACAGCGCACTTTGTGAGATGTGTGCCATTCTTGACGAGATTTTTATCTGGTTCAATTTTATTTGAAACAAAAGTAGCTTGAATTAGAAATGTTCACTTTGACCAACCTAATAATCAATAAATAAATTCTATATTCTTTTGAAAGAATAATATTATAGTAAAAAGAATTCACATTATTCTCTTTGTTGAGAATGTTGTATGCGTATGAGACCAACGCTGTGTACGCATGTTTCACACGTGTGAAACCGATTAATCGACTGTGTTTAGTAGGCTTAATTCTTGTTTGATCCTCTTTATTTGGAGAATTTATAATGAGGCAAGAGATAAAACGTGTATTGAAAATGTAAAAAGGGGTGAAATATGTGGTTGTAATTGAATATTTGTCAAATTAAATGTCAAATGTATTATGTAAATTTATAAGTTAGGAGAATAAAGAGGATGAAACAAGCTCATAGTCTAAAAGCTTCATTTAATTTATTCATTAGAGTGTATAACTTGCTCGGAGCCCAAGCAAAAACGTATCTCATTAGAGAAGGAATGAATATATATAACCAAGGGAATTCACATTAATCCCTTTGTTGAGAATGTTGCATGCGTATGAAACTAGTTCTGTGTAAATGTTTCACGCGTATGAAACTGACTACGTTCAGACTTAGGATTAGTCTAGAAGCTTCATTTAACTTATTGGTTAAGAGTTGACCTATGTGTATAACTTGCTTGGAGCCCAAACACAAACATCTTTATATACGTATGTCATTACAGAATGAATGAATATAGCACATCTTCACAAAACCTTTTCAATGTTAATCCCTTCATAGTATTTCAAGTTATTAAACTAGAAAAAGCTAATTTGACCGGTCCATCAATAAAGCCAAATTTTGTATTTCTTCCTCTTCTTGCTTTCTTTTTTGCGCGAGCAAATTCATGGCTTTGCGAGCTTGCCTGACATGCTTGAGACCTGTTATGGCGAGTTTATATATATCATTTCTCCCAACCAATTTTCACTTGACATACATGTATGTCATTAATTGATAAATCACTTCAAAAGTAAAGTCACGAGTCTCATCCAAAAAAGTCCTATATATATCTTCATTATGGACCAAATAAACTGGTGTTATAGTACGACTGGTACTACTTTATAACACTGTTGCTTTATCAGCAAACACGAGCACATCCAAAAAAAAAAAATGACGAAATGCCTGTGGGAGAATGCCAAGATAGAGAGAGAGAGAGAGAGAGAGAGAGAGAGAGAGAGAGAGAGAGAGAGAGAGAGTCATTTCTGGATATATAACAATTAGATCAAAACTCTCATTTGGTCAATTAAATGTTTGAAGATCAATTCAAAAGTTAGATAATCAAGATTGATGTAAGGAAATGTAACAGTTGGTTGACGGCAAGGACTAATTCCTCCAGAAAACGCGAAAGTAGGGTGGAATTGTCAAAAAATGAAAGGTTGGGAGGATTTATGAAATATAGTTGAAAGGTACGTTTTGCGCCAATTACCCTTTATTTTTTACCTTCTCAAGCAATGAGAACATCCCTAGTACTTTAACATTTTGAAACGTGTACTTCAAATAAATGAAAAACAAAAAAGTGGATACATGGGTCTACTTAATTAATTGAGACCCTTAAATCTGCTTGTCTTATTTTTATTCGATAGGATTATCTAGACTACTTTTTCCCTCAAGCAACAAAACATGGTGATTAGTGAGAGCATTTTGTGAAGGTGTTTGAAAGGAAAACGAAAAAAACAAACGCATTAATGGAAGCAGCCCTTGTAGAAAAATTACAGTGTGATAGAGACAAAGTGGAGATTAGGAAAATGACATGAGATGAGAGCACTCTCTGTGACTCCATACTCCACTGATCACTTCATCACCACTGCACATTCCACGGCATATGCTCCGCTGACCTGCCTGACCTGACCTGACCTCCTCTCTTTCTCTTTCTTTGGCTGCTCATTTTGATTTTTGAATTTCAATCAATTCATCCTTTCAAATATATGTAAAATATATACTACTTCAATTCCTCAAAGCTAGTCCAATTCCAATTTTAATTTTCACAAATATTAAAAAAAAGTGCAATTTATAAGTTTTGTAGTCTCTAGGTCGTTAAGTCAACGAAGGTCAATGGTCACAGGACGTTGAAAGCAGGTCCCATGAGCCTCATCAAGTCCAGCGACCTAAGAGACCCAATGACTTGTGAACCTTTAGATCTGGCATAACCCAGCAACCTGAAGAGCTAGTCATTACCCATATGTAATATATTCCACGTCTCAGTGGTCTAGTCGTCAGCTCGCTACGCCCTTAAGGTCTCGAGGTCGCGACCTTCAAAAGTGCCAGTTAAGCAGTAGCTTTCGAACTCACGTGTAAAGTCTTATTACTTGCTACTGATGGACTTCAACATTAAATGCAGAAGCGGTGGTTACATGCCCCATACAGAGTTTAGACAGCCATTAGTCAAAAAGTGAAGGCTTAATCTTAATTAATTTGACCCTTATGTCATTCCTGTGGACTCAGCATTAAATACATGCAATCATTGCCCACATGCAAAATATATGCTATAAATAGTGGCAAATAATACTGAAAAGGGGTTTGACTCTCTCACTTTCATTCTTCTTGTCTTTGACACATCTACTCTCTTTCATTTATTAGAAACATTCCACTGGTTTTCATACTTATTACTCAAACTGATTCAAATACAAATTTCCCACATAACAAATCTAGTTTATTGAGTCGAAGCCAAAATTTGACGTCAACAAGTTTGAAAATGAAAAATTTAAAATCATTTTCCTAACATACCATTTTATTTATTAAATATTCTATTTTAAATAATATATGATTTTATTAATTACAATACACATTAAATAAGGGTTTATAAAAAATTAATATTCTAATTATTTGAGATGGATGAAAAATGAAAATTAGGTTATTTTTGTGAGATAGATGTAGTATATATGTAATAAAGCCGTTGACTTCTGAAAATGACTCGGGAGGAAAGTGTGGGATCGAAGTGTTTAAAAATTGAATACTTTATTGATGTTTTTCATGAGTTATCGCTTTTTTTTTTTTTTTCAATTTATTATGTGTCAGCAGCCCCACTCTCAAATAGTCGCTTTTCTTGATGTTTCGTGGCTACCAGAAGGGCTTCTATTTACTGTATATTCTATAGTGCCTATTTGATATTATTTATGATGTCTAATAGATTATGTGACAGATACTCATTAGATATTATGAGAGATTCTTCTCTTATAGTGTCCAATGAGTATTGCCACATAATCCGTTGAATACCATAGAAAAACCGTTCTATTAATAGTGCAAAGGGGCCATGTCTATATATTCTTAGACTACAATTAGTTATAGTCATAATATTTTTCCGAGACATGCTATTTAGACAAATGGAAGAACAAAAATGTTAACAAAAATGGTTTAAATTTATCTTATTACCCTGTATATTATTTCACCAACACAGAAGACAAAACATCAGCATGGATAATAAAGTAAATTTATGTTCATTTTGTCACTATTTTTGTCAACCTCCTTGGCCAAATAGATTATTTCTATTTTTACATGATTCCGGCCTTACTAGACATTATTTGTGTACTGGAGAGTATGTTGACGTGCAAAGTTTACTGATGCAATAATAATAATTTTTTAAGGATATTCAACGATGTTTACATACTCTTGGGGTGTATGATTTTGATCCTTTGAGAATTAATTTATTGAAAAGTGATTTTTTAGAGGGACGTGTGATTAAAATTTAAGAAATTACAAATTTATATGTAAATTATTTTAATGAATAGGAAAGTTTGAATAATAATTTATTTTGAAGAAAAAAAAATAAAAACCATACCCCAAGAGAAAGGGGTGACTACGGATTCGGGTCAAATGGGTTATTACACAAAGATATGGGCCAAGATGAGCAAGTTGACTATGGACCCTACCAACCCAAGAGGGTATTGCTTGGTTTGACGGTCCAATCCAATTGACATCATCGCTTGCTAGTGGCAAAGTCCGCCAATTTTACGGCCCAATTTTCCACTTTTTTTTTTTTTTTTTTTTTTTTGAAATGCCCAATTTTACCGCATTTGTGTGGTTCGAATTGTGTCGCAGTGGTTAAATACTCACGTTTAAAAGTAATAACGATTTATCTATGATCCCCCCTTGCCCCAAAATTTTTTCATTTAGTTTTATGCCCCTTAGCTTTGCTATAAATCTATTAATTGGAGTTATTAGTAACTGGATGAGGTGAGGTAACCTAGGGTATGCATTAGTAGAGGACAAATGCTGATTTTCTAATTATTTAATTACCGCTAATATTAAAAAATTTTCAAGCAGGGGTAAAGCACAGTAATGTTCAAGCACTTCCCGAAAGTGTTGTAACATCACCTCCTACCCCATATCACACGCATTGATATATGCCACATGGATTTGAAATACACGTGGCGTCCATCAATGCATGCCACATGAGGTAGAAGGTGCTGTAACAGCACTTCCGAGAGGTGCCGGAAGATTTTCAGGTAAAAGCAAATTGATAACTTCTAACTGTTAGGATTTTTTTAGACCAATATGAACAAAATGCGTTATTATATTATAATCACTTTTTGTTTTCGCTTTTTCCCTTTTTTTTTTTTGGTTGAAATAATACATCTTAATGTATTGCCAATAATAATGTAAAAAATTATGTCCGGTCTTGCACGTCTTTTGAAATTCATTTTTTTTTTTTTTTGGTGAAGATCCATATTTTTTGAAATTAATACCAGGACAGTAAAATTACTTCTAGAATCCAACATGAATAAAAATAAAAAATATTTCTTATTTATTTTTTTATGCAAGGGGGATATAGGGGAGGGAAGGGATAGATGTGATTCGAACTTGGATCTCTTACCTGAAACATGAGTATTTAACCACTGTATCACTTATTCGAACTACAAAAAGAATAAAAATAAAAAATAAAAATATATTTCTTATTTGTTTACTTCCTTTTTATTTTTTGGTTACATCTGTAAAATTTTTTATGTCTTTGTTCCTTATAAAATTTATGCCCCTAACCATTTTTGTTACATTTTTTTTCAAATCTTTGATTTAATTATCACATTATGTTCTTAATGATGAGATATATTCAATAATTTAGTTTGTATACTTTAAAATGATCTGAAAATATATAGTTGTATTTTATTATATGGTATTTTTATTTATTTAAAAATTTTAGGCAATTCTTGTAATAAGTATTTTAGAATCATTACGAGATTTGAATTGTGTTGTAGTAGTTAGATACTTATATTTTGAGTAGAAAGTCCTGAGTTTGAACCACACCTACCCATCCCTCCCCAAAATTTCCTCCTCTTCCATATACCCCCTTGAATTAAGAAAGGAATCATTACGACGTCGTAAACAATAAAATCTTAAAAAATTGCTCAATAAAGTAAAATAAAATCTTTTAAAAAAATATTATATATAACATAAATGTAAAAATTCGAAAACATATAGGATGTTAAGTACCAAAAAAAAATGTAATGTGGTTAGTAAGAAAACTAGTGTAATATATATTATTATAACAAAAAAATAGTGTTAGGTAAAAATGTGTTATTATTTTATTTTTTTTTATACAAGGGATATAGGGGAAAGGAGAAAAATTCAAAGTGGGGCATGCATGTGTGGTTTGAATATGGACCTCCTGAGCAAATTTAACAATTTCAACAAAATTCCAACCACTATAAAAACTGCGCTATTATATATATATATATATATTAACATATTATTTTCAGTCACCTCACCTTAATTACTGAATGTTTCATGAAATCAAAAACTGGAAGCTGGGTGTGGCAGTATTAGGTAGTGCTGCAAAAAATGTTTTCCTGCTGGCTGCTTCGCTGAATCCCTCTGTATGACACTGATCGCTGACTCGTACGTACCATTTGTGTCTTCTGCAGAAATTTTGACCCTTCATATTCGTACTTTGCTTCTTTTGTCCAATAAATCGTCTATATATATATATATATATATATTCTGAGTTCTGATCATGCTCATAATCAGATTTATAAAATAAAAAAAAATCCACTTGCATAAATAATTTGAAGAGTAATGATACACATCTCGATTAGTTCACCGGTTGTTTTACCGGTTGACAAATTTACCCTTAAAAATCTAAATCCTAAATAATTCAAGTATCTTAATTGACAGTTTTATCCTTCAACTTCCTTTTATAATTTTTGTAAACCGGTAAACTACCCGGTGAACAAACAGGGATGTTTATCATTATTCATAATTTGAAAATTGAATTTCCAAATTTATTTATGGAAAATTCAAATATATGTCACTTCTTAATTATAGCTATATTAATGGACAAAGATTTTGAAGAACACATAGGTATAAAATTATTGAAGATGACGCGAGGAATTTTGAGGGAAGAAGCAAGAAAATGATAGTAGAGCTCTTTGTTAGCTAGAGAGGTTCCAAGCTCTTAAAAATAAGCTCTTAAAAATATCTAAGACACATATGAAAATGTTTCATATATAAAAGAAGAAACATAATTGGGAGATCACGAACAACACATCATGGAGAAGAGAATGCGAAATCAGATATATGCTTATAGACCTTAAATCAGAAAACACTGAGAAACATATCATCAATCTACTTTGCAAGGGTTTAACTTCTTAGTAAAAATATTATACTCAATGGTGAAAGCTTACAAGTTCGGTTTTATATGCCCTTCATTAGATGCTTTAGGTGTATTCGTATATATCATAAAAGCCATGAGCCACTGCTGCTGTATAGATACGTATATACCAGACAAAGCTCTTAGATATCAGACGTAGAAAGGCCATATCCAAATAACCATGGTGGAAAAGATCAGCGGGGAAAGTTTGTGGAAGAAGTGAAATTAAGACGCATAATAGTGTAAAATGAAATTTAAGGTATTGCTATTGTAATATTGAGAAGGTTTCACCAATTTATTTCATTGATCACAACCTAAAAAATAACCTACTTTTAATGTTACCTAACTTACTCAAACATTGATGTAACAAAAACCTTAATATCACTATCGCAAACGAAAAGAATAATTTATGTTTTTGAAAATCATTTCAAGAATCAGACATGATCAGAGGGTTTTAATTCATTATAAGGATATATGTGTGTGTGTGTGTGTGTGTGTGTGGAAATTCACAGGAAAATACTTATGCAATTAATTAATAGCATAATATTCCATAGGGAATTAATATATATATTGACATAAACAGCTTCATATTACCAGATGGGTTTCAGAGATAGATTAGTAGGCAGTTAGCTTAAATATTATCAAACAGTCCATCATCAAAATCCTCTCCCACCACACACAAAGCATTTGAAGAAGCTAATAACTAATTAAGTCTCCTTGATAGAAAGCATGAAAGGAAACCCTAATTGCAGAAAATGAAGACTGATTAGCAGATGATCAAACATCTTCGTTTTCTCAGTAGGGAGACACACCCACATTTGCAGGGGCCAGAAACCCATCTTTCATCAGAACATCCTCGCCTTCCTACAAGACAATGGTCCAAGAGCAAAATGATCAATTCCTGAAGCAGTAAAAATAAAATTTCTTGATAATATATTATAAGCATAAAATTGCAATCTAAGATTATTTGGAGCCCATTTGGGATTACATATGAAAAGTCAAAAGTAAGTGTTGCGATCGATTATAAGCAGCATGTGTTTTAACCCATTTGGCTAATTTCACGGAAACACTTTCTTTGTTACTTAAAAGAGCTTCCCCAGGAAGGTCATTTAAGGTGATTTTTTCGAAAAGCACTAATATACAAAAAGCAGAAGTGAAAAGTTGAAGTTATCCCAAACATGTCTTCAATGTGTACAAGTATAATTGATTTCTTCTTCATCTCTGCTCTTTTGAGATACCTTTTTTTCCCTTTTCTTTTGTGTGTGTGTGCAGACATTACAAATAACATGCCAAAAATGAAAATGAAGGGTAGTGAAAATTGGAAGCAATACATCTAGGGTTTAGATATACCTGTTGGCACACATTAGGTTTCTTCACGGGTTGATCAGGCATAAGTCCAAAATGAATGTGAGGGAAGTGGGCCCACTGTAAAAAAAGAAAGACAAATACAAATTTAAAAAAAAAAAGCAAAAAGAAAAATCAAGAATCACACAAAAAATAAACCCTAGTGAAAGAAAAGAAACCCTAAGAAATAGAGAGGGCAATTTTTTTTCCTATATCTTGGATCTTACATTTTTTGCAGCTGCACTGAATGCTTCCCTGTGGCTTATATCTGGGTTTCCAGCTTTGATACGTTGGATCTCGTCCCTGCAATTTCATTTTCATTTAATAGATCATAGGCTTTCGTTAATTCCTATACAAATTGTAAAATAATTACTAGTACTAGTATACTATAATATACTATAGTATGGTCAGGAGTAGCATTAATTAATTAATTAACAATAAAGATGAAACATCCTAGTTGAGAGTTTGTACTTGTAAAATTAGATTATAATTACTACTTACTTGATGAATCGGTTGTAAGCAGATGGCACTCTCTGTCTCTTCTCCGGGGCTAAACAGGACACAAAAATACAAAGAAACAAACAAAAACCAAAACAAGACATTAAATAACTTGGCTGACTTTTCTGGCATTCAATCGATGTACCCCTCCATCTCTCATTGCTTCATCATTATCTTATTATTATGATCTATACTATCCTTCGATCTATTTCACATCTGAACTGCATTATACTCTTTCTTGCATATCTTGATTTCCGGGGGAGAAATTTCGTGCTTTTACATACAAGGACAATTAAAGCAATTAAGAGAAAAAAGGAAAAAGTACTATTAAGTAATTAATAATCTCTACCAAATTCTAGGGTTTGGAAAGATATTTGAAAGATTTTCTTACTGTGCTGGGGAACTGTTGGTGAACAAAAATGAAACCGTTCTTTAGCCGTAGGTCCGAAGGAGGAAATCAGTGGGAAAATGAGGTAAATCTCATGAAAAGAAAGAAAAAAAAAGCTGTTTCTCATTTAATAGTTGACAAAGTACTGTATGCCGGAAAGTTTTGACGGTGACTGAAAAGATTCCACGCTTTTCAAGGCTAAAAGAAAGAAAATAGACATGAACCCTAGTTGAAGAATTTCAACAGATTCAAGATTTATTTAACAAATTTGCACTGTTTTCTGATATTAACAAAAGGAAAAATGTTCTGGGTTTTCGTAATCTTACGTCTGTTAGCTACTGGAGGCTTTGGAAGCTCGTCGATTCCACAGACCGGCATCAGAGACTCATTCGGATTGGGCTGATTGATCAACAAGTTCGATGGGGTGTTCCGAATCTCTTCCTGAACATAGAACAAATCGATTATTAGCATTTAGTACAAAATACTATGAAGAGGAAAAAAAAACTTTGAAACCATATACCAGAAGATTCTGAGGAGAGAAGAAAGAGTGTCCAAGGTGAAGCTGATTTGAAGAGGGAAGAAGCAGAGCCCGCATGTTAACCGAGAGAAGGTTGGTGCAATGGCCGCATCTCACAGTAACAGTCTTGAACAGAATGGTGCAAGGAACACTCACCTAATTATAATCAATAAACAAAAACAATTATAAGCTGATGAAAAGCTAGCATCCAGCCATTTATAGTAGTAAAGTGAAAAAGGGTTAAAAGAACTTGACATGAAAAACAAGGAAAAAGAGACTCAGAGAAAAAGAAAGAAGAATCATCCATGATATATGACAAGTGAGAAGGAGGAAATGGATATATATTTTAATTATAATACCGCGAGGACAGTGTCACAAAAGTTGCAATGGACGTAACAGAGCTGCTCGGAAGTAGGAGAGAGGTGGTGGTGGTCCGGTGTAAAGGCAGATGAAGAAGACATTTTCTCCTTTTTTTCCCCTTTCCTTGATGATGATGAGGATGATGATTCCCTGAGCTTGATTTGATTGATTGATAGATTGACTGATCGAGGTATTTATATATGGATTGACAGATTAACCACCTTGGATCTGATTTTCTGATTTTTTTTTTCCTAATTATTTGGACATCAAAGACAAGAAGCAGATGAAGGGTTTGTGTGTGAGAGAGAAAAGCGCGGGGGTTGGGGGGGTACCCACTGCTCACTAAATATAGCAGTGGATTGTACACGAGGAAGAAAGTTGTTTCTTAGACACTAGATTGTTGCATGCACATATACAACTTGGTGTACGTATACCAGAATGTAACTGTACGGTTCGTGTTAAGTTCTTAAAAAATATATAAAGCGTGACACGATGTTAAAATTATATCCTCATATCAAAGCTTTTTATATGTCCCAAGAATTTGTTTTTAAGTGTAAAATTGCAGAGCGTTGTAAGGTTGGAAGCACGTTTAGCTATATATTACAAGCTTAAGATAGGTACAAACAATAATTAGCATTTAGATCAAGCAATTCCATGCTGCAATATTAAGATCAAGCAAGCAACTGGAATACTGGATTAAGACCTCCATCACTTATTATAATTTTACCATTAAAATATATTAAGAGATATAAGTTTCATGTCTAATATAAAAGTTAAAAATAATAATAAGTGCATATATTGGAAGCACTTATCTTATATGTTAGTGAGTAACGACTTCTTGCCAATGACCGAATTTCAAGTCTTATAAATAGGGCTAGCTCTTGCGAGAGTTTTAGCCCGGCCGGACGCGTGGGTGAGGGGTTGAAAAGGGAAGAAAATGTATGGTGGCATTCCCGATGTGGGGAGAGGAGGGAGAAAAGGACGTGTGCATGGGGTGATTAGCTTTCTTTCATTCAGCTGTAGTTTTCATAGTTAAGAGGGCTGTAAATGTAAGCCTTTTCTTTGATTTTTATTTTTGAAATATTACTATTTGTGTAATATTTTAAATAAATTTAATTTTCTCGCTGCCCAATTTGCTCAAAGGGTAAACCCTAGCAGGGTAGGGTTAATAGAAAAGCCTTAAATGGCGGGCACCTATCCTCTGCAGTTACTATTATTACATTTGCATTCCAAGTGAAGTCCTCCAGCCCCTTCATCAGATTCCTTTGCCAAACCCCTCCGGCTCATCATTTTACCTTGATTCCCATTCATATCATCAATTCCCTTTTTTCTCTTCTTTTCTAAGGGCTCGTTCTTTTTAATTACCATTTGAGATTTTTAGTTTTTAGTCTCTCAAGAGATTGGAAACCTATTTATATTTATATTCATATTCATAAAAATATATTTCGAAAATAAGAAAAAGTTGTGTGAAGAAAACTCAATAACATTTTGTCTTTTTGAGTTTTTCAGTGTAACAATTTGAAAATACTGAAAACAATGAAAATAAATCATTCTTTTCTTATTTTCCTTAATATTTATTCTTGAAAGTTAAGACTAAAAATGAATTCAAAAATAAAAACTGAAATATAAAGGGAATAACATGCCCTAAGTTTTTGACTTTTTTCCTCGTATGTCTTATTTTGGGGATTGATCAGAAAAGAGGGGTTTTACTAAACACAAAGAAAAACGTTTTGACTTTTGACTAATCTTTTTGTTCGAGTTTATTTGGCTAGTCCAACGATGCATTAGAGAAAAACATAAATATTATTTGAAATTGGGAATAAATAAATGCTATACTAACTTGGTGTACAAATTGAATTGCTTCAATTAAAGATAATAATAAATAATATAAATATAGGGCGATCTAACACTTTAAATTTTTAGATCAAATGGCTTTAACATGTTACTGGAGCAAGCAAATGAAAATACTAAAATCAACTACTTTGATTTTCTTCTTTTGATGTGTGCACGATTGAAATCAATTCTCCTAATTGCTTCCTACAATCTCTTGCAATCTCTTGCAATGCAAGAGATTGTAGGAATGAAATCAATTCCTACAATCTCTTGTATTGCACGAATGAAATCAATTCTCCTAATTGCTTCCTACAATCTCTTACTGATTCCAGTGTTAGTGAGGTAGTATCTTCTTATTTACTACTTTCATTTATTGTACATTCAGTTGGAGGTCAGGTTTTATGCCCTCCTCTTTGATTGTACAATTTTTTTAGATTTTAATAAAATTAATAGAGGGATTCCAAACCCCCACTAGTTAAGTAAGGCGGACGCCTAAAAATGACGCCTTAACCTAGTTAGTGCTTTGATTAAAAAAATCTCTTGTATATTCACTACAAGAAATGTCGCTAATGGCGGCGACAATGTCGCCACTATAAGCCCAAAAGTCGCCGCTATAGACCAACAACGGCGACTTTTTGCGACGACCACGTTGTTACTATTCGCCCGTACCTATTGCATTTCAGCAATAACTAGAAACCCTGTTGCGACAACATCTATAGCGACGACATATGTGTCGCCGCTATAGACGAAACGGTTTTGGGCCACAAAAAACATTCGACCCGACACACGACCCTGCCCCGGCTCCCCCTCATTTAATTGAGGAATTATTTTGCCTCCACCATGATTCGAACCTGGGAAGCCCTCCTCCAACTCCAAGCCCTCTACCAATTGAACTAGGGCAATTTTCAATACAAAACTTGCATATAAAATATATATTATATAAATTATTACATCAATAGCGACAAACATGGTATCTATAGCAACAAAAATTCGTCGGTATAAAGCAAAAGAAAGGCGGGATATCTTCCCGCCATGCTTTATAGCGACGACTTTCTTGTTGCCGCTATAGGTGGACCTTGTCGTCGCTGTAGGTAGAACCTATAGCGGTGACATTAGATGTCGCTGTTGTAGGTGCGACGTATAGCAGCGACATCAATTTGTCGCCGCTACAAGGGTAACCTTACTGTGGCGATCGGTTGTCACCGCTATAGCCAAAGCTGTAGCGCGACGAAGTTTAGAGTCGTAGAAATTTTCGTCGCAGTAGCCAACATTTCTTGTAGTGATATTATACTCAAATTCTCACTATTGTGCTGTTTGATTTGCTTTTTTTCCCCGTGGAAAACGTTTTCTCACTTTTGGTTATATGTACATGTTTTCTAGGAAAACAAATAAAATATTTTCCTTGAGAGACCTAGGTAATTGATTTTTCAAGGAATTTTATTTTTTTATTTAAAAAATAGTCGCATTTTTTTTAACATTGGACTATCTATATTAATTAGAATGCTTATCTAGTTTTTTTTTTCCGGGTTCTCAAATTTTACCCTTTTTTTTGGTTATACATCACAAAAAAAAAAAAACCTTACGGCCATTTCACAATTTACAATTATACAACATTGATATTCACGCAAAAATCACACTCGATTTTGTACGATTTCTTTTTTATATAAACGTCTACTGTACATTAGTAATCCTCTTTTCTCTTTTATTTTGTAGTGGTTTGATTTCGTCTAAAATGTAAACATCTGTCGAAGTAAAACATTGATTTTCACGTAGCTTTCGAAAATTAAAAAAATACATCAACAAGGTATGTATAATTAATTTCCATTACATGGGAAAGTAAAAATTTTATAGTAGAATTGACAAGTTTTGATGAAATAATAATAACAATAATAATGGCTTTCAAACAACAAAAGTTGAAAAGGAAAAAAAAGACTATTTCCATGAAAAATAATGGCTATCTTTTCACTAAAAGATGAAAAGCAATTATTTATGGAAAATATAAGTCAATCAAATACATGTAATTGACATTTCTCTGGAAAATAAATTCCGAAGAATCTAATTAGGTGCAAAACAATTGAGTTGTGCTATGGGAACAAAATGGGATAGTACAAAACAAAACTTACACCTGACAATATTATGTTTTCCAACACATCACCTCATTTTTACATCAATATTAATTACATAGGCCACTTGTCATTTTTGTCACCCTCTTTGTCTCTTTTTTTGTCCATATAGAATTATTCAAAACATTTTCTTTCCATGCAATTTTCATATTTGCAATAAAAGCATACCCTTAGTCTAATAGGTTTGGTAAATTTTCTAGGTTTGCTAGCTAGCTAGAATTATTCTTACCATAAAATTTAGGCTAGGTTTTTAGTAAACAAGCTTCTAATTAAGGAAATTTACCTTATTATGTATTCGAACTTTTTTCTTGATTGTAGGAATGACAATGTAAACCAACTTAATCGAAGTCCCGTGGGACCCCGATCTGAACGGGGAACTTTTTTTCGCTCCATAGGTTAGTTGGTCAGGGCTGTTCGGGTCATTTCAGGGCGAATCGGGTCGCGTCAGGCTCACCCGAACCGCCCCACCTCGTTTAAATTTAGAAAATTAAAAATAAATAAAAAGTATGGAAAAAATAGGAAAAAAGAATAAAAAAATATTAAGACAATTTAAATAGATAAGTAAACAGGTCAAAATCCCAACCTAATCAGTCCCACGACTTGACTTGACCCGATCTACCCGAAGTTTGGTGGGTCATGGGGCAGGGCGGGGCGGGTCTCTCCACCCAAAGCTAACCCGTTGCCATCCCTATCTTATTG
>CAVNYN010207786.1:0-18259 GCA_963692815.1 Nyctanthes arbor-tristis | reverse complement strand
CCAAACACTGGTGATCAATAAAAACAAAATTCTCTGTCTACCTTAACACATAACACAAAACAGCTAACAATTTCACTTTACAAAATCAAAGACATGTCAACCCATTTCCTTGCCAAGTCTACTTCTTTACTAAGAAATTGAAGATGTTAATTGCTAATTCAGCACCAGCACCATGCCATTAAAGCTGTCTAAAAAGTGTGTCAAGTTGTATGCCCTAATCTATTTTTTGCCCACAGCACAAAACAGAAGTTATAAGCAAATCCAACTCTTGAAACCATTCGACAAAGTTAGAATGTCAAGCATGCACGAGACGCTTAACAGACTTATAAAACATAATAAGTCATCAACAACCAATGATACATGTCTTAAATCTTTCACTCATACTAGTAGTCTAGTACCAGCAATGGTAATCGATGCTCCAAATCTAGCTCCGAGTTTCTAGTTGCAAGCCACTAGATAAATCATCAAATAATAACAACCCCATTTCATAAAACCCAAAAGGAGAACACCATAATCATTCAGACTAAGGGCGTCCACCCCAGAACGAAAAGAAAATAAAAAAAAAAAGGAAAAAGAAAAAAGAAAAAACCCCGAATTCCAAAGTTGGAAACTTGCATATTAGAACTTACTGGGAACAAAGCGAACAATCCTGTAAATCTCATAAGCTGTCCAAATCCTCAAATCGCTTGGGAAAAAATAATATATA
This sequence comes from Nyctanthes arbor-tristis, assembly GCA_963692815.1. Classification (NCBI taxonomy): domain Eukaryota; kingdom Viridiplantae; phylum Streptophyta; class Magnoliopsida; order Lamiales; family Oleaceae; genus Nyctanthes; species Nyctanthes arbor-tristis. The sequence goes on along the minus strand of CAVNYN010207786.1, from coordinate 17,553 downwards.
GTATAATTCAAATTCAAGAATTATTGAGATGGATCTTGTTCACCAAATCAATTTTCAAGCAAGGCGGAAAAAGAACGGCAAGTCAAATGAAAGTCAGAACAAGAATTTATGAGAATTCAGTGAACTTCACCAGACAAATCAAATCCATCCACTAATCATAACACTTTCGTATGAAAAACAGAAATTATCGGAAAAAGAAAAAGCACCTTTTTCTGGCTGTTGAGGTCGATCGGATAACAATTAGCTCCAGAATTAGTAAATCGGTTTTTGTCCATAAAAAAAACTTTCGGACACAGTGGCGGTTGTCACGTGCGGTGCTCGTGATATTATTCCCCTTCTTTAAAAGAAAACGAAAATGGAGAATTATATTTCTAGCACGTAAATTTATTTGAACAATACATTTTAAATTATTTTCTTTATTTACTTAAATATTTATAATTACAATTACATTAATAATCATTATTAAATTTAAGTTTTTTTCTTCCACCACAATTATAATTATCTTAACTAAATTTTTACCCGTGTGTTATACAGGTAGATCTTTAAAAGAATTTTATAGATAAAATATAACATAATTTTGTTTGTCAGGTTTAATGTAATTAAAAAATTAAAAAGCACATCTATAGAATTAATGTGCATCATACGTTTGTAAATAGCATGCAATCGATTCTTTATCTTGGTGACATAATTTTAAATTCTTGTTATTAGTCCATCGCCATCTCGTTGAACAAATAATTTTTTTATTAATTCTTATTTTTTATTTCCATTAAAGACAATATAACCCGATAGCATAATTCTATATTAGTTTTACACACGTGCATTTACAGACATATTATGCTGATAAAGTAAAATACAATGGAGCATGAGAACATAAAATTATGAAATTATACTACCGAGCAAAGTAAAATTGAAATTCATTAGACAAATATAAGATATATCTAACGAAAATATAATATGTAGATAGAGTTCTAAAATAAAAATATTAAATTAAATAATTAAAAGGAAAAATATAATAATAAGTAAAAATATAATAATAATATTGAAACTTAGATTGATATATTATTTATTTTCATGTAATTCAAATCTATTATACAAATATAAGATATATCTAACCAAAATGTAATATGTAGATAGAGTCTCAAAATAAAAATATTAAATTAAATGATTAAAATGAAAAGTATAACAATGATTAAAAGGAATAATGGCGTCAGCAAATTGTTTTTCTAAATAAACTAGACAATAACCCGGAAAATTGTTTCTAGTTGTGTCCAACAATCAATTGAACTCACCAAAATATGCTTTTATATATATATATATATTAATTCTTTTTAATAATTATTATTCTTTTCAATTCCTTAGTAATCACTTGCCACAATTTTGATTTATAATACGACTCGACAACTTTAAATTTTAAAGATTTATTTTTTTTACAATATCATTTTAGCACCTAACTTTTAGACGTTGTTTCATGAATAATGATTTTAACATTTTTCTTTTTATTTTAAAATATACTAGTATTTGCTCCCGTGCGTTGCATGGTCAAACTTTATTGACAAAGTATAACGTAAAGAAATTAAACAACATATGAGCAAGTAATGAATAAAATATCATTTTAAGATAACAGAAATAAATATTTTGTTAATATTATTAAAAATTTTGGAAAACCCTATTATACACAACATTTATTGTTTCATTAATTGGCTTCTCATTCTTAATTTTTTATTACATCTAAGTATTTTTATATCAACATAATTCACAACTCTAAACACTACTATGTGAAACTACATACGATTGAATATTGACTTCTTAAAGAGTACTCGAAAATAGGTTAATCTTGACTCTTATTATTCGTCGTAACTACGAACAATTAAAGTCTATAAATTAACATTAGCTCTCATTAGTAGTCATAATAATAATCTAAAACAAGTTCGACATATCTTGATATTACTTCTCCGACCCATGGCTGACTTCTAATGTTCTAAGGGATATTTGGTGACAATATTTCCAATAAAGTGTAAAAAGAAAAAAAATATAATTAGAAATAAATTGTTTATATATATATATATTATTTGTATTGAAAAAATTCAAAATACATAATCATATAAAGTAGATCAAGAGCACCAGAAGGAGATATATTATGAAGACATAATTCATTTACTTTTTATTTTTTTACTTTATAAAGGCAAAGTTTATATACATAATTTATTTGTTTTTTTCATTTTATTTTATTTTTTACTTTAGTCTACTGTATATTGGTAAATTTAATAGAACTATTTTTTCTAAAACGTGTATTGTTTAAATTATCTCACTAATATATGTAACTGGTCACTATTGATATCGCCTATCATCTTCCTTTTTTAATTCATTACTGTTCTCTATACACCACAATTTGAATCTTATTTTTTTCATTTTTTTTTTGAATTTTAATTTTTTTAACTGTTTTACTATTGAGTAAAGTAACCACCCACTACATTATTAACCACAAAGTGTGGTTATACTTTTACAGTTTTTTTATCAATCGTAGGTAGTTACCAATAGTGGTAGGCAACGTAACCTACCAATATATAAGAATTAAAATTAAAAAACTAAATAAAATAAAAAAGATTCTATCAAACGGAATGTAAAACAAAATTAAATATTTTCTAATTGGAAATTCAATTTTACTTCTTTTTTTCTAAATGGAGTAACTTATTGTTCAATTGAACTACTTAGGTCGTGCAATAAGGAGGCAATAAGAAAATCAAGCGCCTCGTTTCATACATGTGGGGACAAAAAATATCTATAAATAGAAAATTTAAAAAATTAAAAAAAATGTAATTAGAAAGGCATGGCTCATATACATAAATCATTTGTATTGAAAAAATTAAAAATACTTGATCGTATCATATAGACCAAAGGTACCAGAATAAGATATATCCTGAAAACATAACTCATTTTTTTCTAACTTTAGAAAGACATAGCTTATATACATAATTTATTTTTTTATTTTATTTTTTTACTTTAATTTTATATATATTAGTAAGTTTTATAGAATTATTTTTTTGAAAATATGTATTGTTTAAACTATCCAACTAACTTTTTTTAACTATTACTGTTGTCTATATATCACAACTTGAATATTAATTTTTCATTTCTTTTTTTTAACTTTAATTTTTTTAAACGTTTTAGTATTGGTTAAAGTAATTGTCAACTATCTTATTAATTGCAAAGTGAGGTTGTGCTTTTACAGTTTTTTTTCTTTTTTATCAATAGTAGACAATTACCAATAATAGTAGGTTATGTAACCTACCAATATACAAAATTAAAGTAAAAAAATAAAGTAAAATAAAAAGGATCCTCTCTAACAGTATCTGAAACCAAATTGAAAATTTTCCAATTGAAAATTCAATTTTAATTATACTTTTATTAATATATAGATATAGATTTCTCTTGGTCAGGGATATAACATTTCTATTGGAAGTTGGAACTAAAAAGATCGGTATGATTTTCTATGGATGCATACAACTGCCTACCTTTTAAACGTAGCACGTTTAAGTCTGCTTCAAAACTATAGGAGAGCTGATTTTTATTTTCCGGTAGAATAGATTTAATTTGGTTTCAAATACATCTTTTTTTCATTTTATTTTTTGTACGTTAATTTCCTGTATATTGATAATTTTTTTAAAACATGTATTGTTTAAAAGGATCATGATGCTCTTACCTATGAATACAAACAACTAGCTACCTTAAAAATAATGAGGGGTACCGGTTTCTTTTATAATTTTCCATCTTCAATGTTATCACGGGAGCATTGTAAAGCACTAAAATGATGTTCCCTAAACCATAATTTGTAATAGAAAATTGTAAGATCTTGTTTCAGTGTACTCTTTAGACACTTTTTATGGTGCAATATATTCTGTAATAATGCTTTTACAGTTAAGTTTTTGTATCAATAGTGAGCGATTATCAATAGTAGGCGGTTACTAATAATAGTTAATTTTTGTACTTTTATAATTAATTTTTTGTATCAATAGTGAGCGGTTACTAATAGTGGGCGATTATCAATATTAGTTAATTTTTTGTATCAATAATTGACGGTTACCAATATTAATAGGAGAAAACAAAATAAAATAAAAAAAAAGATTCTCTCAAATATAATCTGAAACCAAATTGAATCTTTTCTAATTGAAGATTCAATTTACTTCTACTTTTATTAATATATAGATTGTTTTATATAAAGTATAAATACATCTATATTTGAGCAGGCCTGGACCTAAGGCGGGGCCCAAGGAGCCAACACCTCAAGGCTCAAAATTTTGAAAAAAATTAGGGAGCGCTCAATTAAGAAAAATTATTTATATGTGGAGAATTTTACATGGAAGTAGTAAAATTTGTAACAAATTGGATAAATACTCTTAATTGTAACTATTTTGGTCTTTATAGTAGTTATTGAAAACAAATTGAGATCGGAAGAGCGTCTATTAATAATATATTAAAAAATAAAAAAAGAAAATATTAAACAAATTACCAAAAAATAATAATATTAATAATAATAATCAATGCAAATACTAAAAATAATACTTCTGCTTTAATTAAAACTCCCACATTCACTTTCATATCAAATTATCATAAGTTACAACCGTCATCTCTATCTCCTCAAACACCACGTCAACTTCGACACCAAGAGCAGAATCGAAGGAAGAAAAACATCTAATAATTTCATGCGAACAATCCGGGGAAGAGTATTGCACCATGTCGATTTCAACGTCATTTTTTATTTTATTATTATTTTTGTCTATATCCTTGTAACTGATCATTTGTGTATATTTGTGTATAATAATCCCTAATTTGAAGGTTTCATCTCTCTCTTGATTTTTCTTCATTTGGATTCTGCAACGTGAATCGAGAAGCTCCCAAGCTTGGTAACATTGGCAATGGTGTTGGGAATTTCTTAGTTCAACGGCGTAAGTATTTGGTAATATAATGTGTAATAAATTACACAATATAATATGTAATAAATTATATAGTAATGTAGTAAATTACATGAGTCAGAAAAAGAATGGCACTCTGTATCAACAATATATCATGAACGATGACACAATATAATGTGTAATAAATTATACAGTTATATAGTGAATTACATGGGTCAAAAAAGGAATGAAAAAGCAGATTATATGTAATAATTCGAAGAATAGAAGTTTTTCCTCATTTGATTCTGCTTTTAGTGTTGTAGTCGACTGGTGTTTGAGGAAATGAGAGATGACGGTTGTAACTGACGATAATTAGAGATGAAAGAAAACAAGGGAGTTTTAATTAATGTAGGAGTCTTATTTTTAGTATGTACATTAAATTACACGGTAATATAGTAAATTACATATGTCGAAAAAAGAATGACATAATATATCAGCAATATATCATAAACAATTACACATTGTAATGCGTAATAAATTACACGGTAATGTACAGTGTGTAATAAATTACGTGGTAATGTAGAAAATTACATGTGTCAGAAAAAGAATTACACAATATATCAACAATATATCATGAATGACGATGTAATGTAATAGGTAATAAATTATATAGTAATGTAGTAAATTACATTGGTGGAAAAATAAATGAAAAAGTAGATTATATGTAATAATTCGAGGACTAGAAGTTTTCCCCCCTTTAATTATGCTCTTGGTGCTGAAGAAGTCGATGTAATATTTAAGGAGATGGGAGAGGACGGTCGTAACTGACGATAATTAGATCTAAAGAGAATGAGGGAGTTTTAATTAAGGTAGAAGTCTTATTTTTGGTATGTGCATTAATTATTTTATTTTATTTTTTGTATTTTGTTTAATGTTTTTTGTTTTTTTAATTTTTTCCAAAATATTATTAATATAAGTATTTTTACAATTTGTTTTCAATAATTACTATAAAGACCAAAATAATTACAATTGAGAGTGTTAATCAAATTATATTGGTCAATCGATGTATTTTGGCTAATTACCACATATATATAACTCTGCGAAGCATGTTGTAATTAGTCGAAACCCACCCATTGACCATTATAATTTTATTAATATTTTTAATTGTAACTATTTTAGTTTTTGTAGTGGTTATTGAAAATAAATTGTAAAAATACTTACATTAATAATATTTTGGAAAAAGTTAAAAAAACGGAAAACATGAAGTAATTTACCAAAAAAAATAATAATAATCAATGCAAATACTAAAAATAAGACTCCTACCTTAATTAAAACTCTCACATTCTCTTTCATCTTAAATTATCATCAGTTACAACCGTCCTCTTCATCTCCTCAAACATCATGTCGACTTTGACACCAAGAGCAGAATCGAAGGAGGAAAACTTCTAATAATTTCATACGAACAATCGAGAGAAGAGTATCGTACCATGCCAATTTCAACGCCATTTATTATTGTTATTGTTGTTGTTGTTGTTATTATTATTATTATTAGTATTTGTTGCTATCCTTGTAACTATCCATGTGTGTATATTTATGTATAATAATCCATATTTTGAAGGTTTCGTCTTTCTCCTGGTTCTTCCTCTTTGGATTTTGCGGCGTGAATCGAGAACCTCCCAAGCTTGGTAATGTTGGGAATGGTGTCGGGAATTTCTTAGTTCAATGGTGTAAGTACTTGATAGTGTAATGTGTAATAAATTATACAATGTAATGTGTAATAAATTACATGGTAATATAGTAAATTTTATGGGTCGAAAAAAGCATGACACAATGTATCAACAATATATCATAAATGATGACATAATGTAATGTGTAATAAATTACACGGTAATGGACATTGTGTAATAAATTATATGGTAATATAGTAAATTACATGGGTCGGAAAAAGAATGACACAATGTATCAACAATATATTGTGAACGATGACACAATGAAATGTGTAATAAATTACATAGTAATGTAGAGAATTACATGGGTCAAAAAAGGAGTGAAAAAGCAGATTATATGTAATAGTTCGAAGAATAGAAGTTTTTCCTCTTTTGATTATGCTCTTGGTGTTGAAGTCGACGTGGTGTTTGAGAAGATGAGAAATGACGGTTGTAACAGACGATAATTAGAGATGAAAGAGAATGAAAGAGTTTTAATTAAGACTGGAGTCTTATTTTTAGTATGTGCATTAAATTATATGTTAATATAGTAAATTACATGGGTCGAAAAAAGAATGACACAATGTATCAACAATATATCATAAATAATGACACAATGTAATATGTAATAAATTACGCGATAATATACATTGTGTAATAAAATACATGGTAATGTAGTGAATTACAAAGGTCGGGAAAAAAAGACATAATGTATCAACAATATATCATGAACGATGACATAATGTAATGTGTAATAAATTACATAGTAATGTAGTAAATTGTATGGGTCGAAAAAAGAATGAAAAACAGATTATATGTAATAATTCGAAGAATAGAAGTTTTTCCTCATTTGCTTATGATCTTGGTGTTGAACAAGTCGACATGGTATTTGAGGAGATAGGAGATGACGATTGTAATTGACGATAATTAGAGACGAAAGAGAATGAGGAGTTTTAATTAAGGTATGAGTCTTATTTTTAGTATGTGCATTAATTATTATTATTTTTTGTATTTTGTTTAATGTTTTATTTTTTTGTTATCTTTTCCAAAATATTTTTAATATAAATATTTTTACAAAGGTCGACGGTTATGCTAGATGAGAGAGAAACGGATGTGATTGATGATAATTGTGGATGAAAGAGAATTAAATAGCTTTAAATAGGTACAAGTCTTATTTTTAGAATATCATTTAATTATTTGCGATTTTTTTAATTGTTTTCAGTTTTTTTATTATTTAAGAAATTTATTATCTTCAAAATTAGAGATGAAGTATTTTTTCAATTTTTTTCCAATAACAACTACAAAGACTAAAATAGTTATAATTAATAATATTTTTCCAATTTCTTAGAAATGTATCTACTTACATTAATATTTCCCACCAAACATTTGTAACAATTGGGTTCATAGCCCAATTAGTCTAGGCCCATTAAATTATCTCCCCATCACCTTGGATTCCCACTAAGGTAATTTTTTTAAAATTTTTTATTTAAAAATCTTTTCTTTAGTCTATAAAGATAATTAACTTTAGTTTAATTTTCTCAATCAAATTAATCTGAAGTTTACATAATTTTTTGTTTCAACTGGCACCATATCTTAACAAATATTTGATTTCATATATTTAGTTTTGCTTTTTCATTTTAATGATTTCCAATTTTTTACGATTAAATATTTTTATATAGCATTATAATCCAGAATATTTGTATTTTCCTCTCAATTTTTTTTTTGCTTTTATTTAAAAATCTTGATGTTTCAAAAGTATATCTATATTTTTATGAGTAAAAAATTAATACCAGTAAAAAATTAATACCAGTAACAAATAAGTAACTCTTTTTCCCTAAATATGTCTTTTTACATTGTTAAGGTAATTATTTTGTATATTTTTCAATTTATTATTTGATTTAGTGTAAAAAATACTCATTTCGAATGAGAAATTAATTTTCCATTTAAAGAATATAATGAAATATATTTTGAATATGTACAATAGTACATTTTAGGGGCACATTTTTTAAGTTTCGGCTCAAAGCCCCAAAATATCTGGTACGGTACTGTATTTGAGTTATTTAAAAAGTTAGAAAATTTATGCTGCAAAAAAAAAAAAAGGTTGGAATATTTTGTTATTCAATTTCAATTTAAAAAAATTAGTTAAATTAAATAAATTAATTAAATCTAATTTGGAAAGTTATAAATGATTTAGGATTATATTAAATTAAGTTTGAGAGATTGTCTTTTAACTCTACATACAAACTTGCGTTAGTAGTTTGCATCTCAAAATTAGCTCAAATTAATGTTCATGTTGAGAGCTTCGATTTAAGATATAATTTGTATATATTTTGACTTACGAATAAGGTAAAAGAAAACAATTACATTATGTTCGATGTAATATATTTAGGAATACAAATCTTTAATGTGATTTATACATTGATTATAGATAATTAATTTCATTGATATATATGTAAATTGATAGTGGTGTACTAATTAAAATTATCTTTTAACCGTGGTATATTTATAATGTGGTATGGAGATAAAAATTAGCGGTGGTAATATAATTGCTCAATAAAAAAATTGGTTATCAAGAAAAATGGACAACGTACTATAGTTCTTCTTCCTTCTTCCTTTTTCCTCTCATTTTTTTCTCTCTAAAAGGGAATGTACTTTAGTTTTCAACTACACGAAAATTCTGGAAATTTTCTAATTGAAATATCTACTTTGTTTTACTCATAATCTAACTAGTACCACACCCGTGGGAGGGCACATACCATGGAATAGAAAGTTATGGATTTTTGACAATGAGAAATAAGATAATATATGTTCCATTGTAATTTTTTTGAAAAAAAATCATGAGTACATTCACTCAGTAGGTGATGAATGACTAATGATTAAGTAGATTCTTAAAATGCTATTTCCTCGTTCAAAATTATTTCTTCCTCAAACACATGAAAGCAACTCCGTTTATTATGGATTGACCATACAAAAGTCAGATAACTGCAAATAGAATAAATAAAAGGACTAAATAATCTCCACCATTCCCATTATTGTATAGCCAAATTCCACATTAATTATAGTTTATTAAAATTCTTAAGTTAGATTAGCTTCATTTTGACTATAAGTAACAATGCATATGTATATACAACAACGCAACGCATATGTGATTTTACAAAAAGCTAATCTTTGTATGAACTAAACTTAACGATTGATAATAATGCCAACATATGTATGAAACAACCTCTAGCTTATATAACTACTCAGGTATCTAAAATGAATTAAAAAACAAATTGATGCTTAGCTAGTAATAATTAAAAATCAAATTGATGCTTGGATAGTAACAAAAAAAATGAAAATGTGCTGTAAATTTCATATTCACTATTTAATTTGCAATCTATTTTTATCCCCTTATTATAGTCTGCATATTAATTTAGTCTAAGCAGGTGGGTGACACCAAATTTTGTTGATTTTATTAAGGGGATTGTGGAGATCAATTTTTTTTACTATTTAAAAACAAAAACAATAATAATATAATAATAAAAAATCAAAATTATGAACGGTAATTAAGCGTCCAGATCAATGATAAATTAGCAATGACACGTCCAGGTCAATGAAACTTGGCATGCCGATTTCGTGCAGATTCCAAGGTGTTAAAAACGTTTCAAAAGAAATTGAAAACAATAAATATTTGGCATGGTGATTTCGTGAATGACACATATACTTTGATTTGCATTTAATTTCGTGCACCTCCTAATTTCCTAATTTAACTATTTGTCAACAAACTACAAACTACAGTTTTCTTTACCATTAGTCTCATGCACATGCGGGAAAGGTTACATTTATAGCCAACTGCACAAGTTTCTCGAACAACATCCTTAGGAATTTAGTAACCTAAATCAGGTTTTGTATTTATAAGTGTTCAATGACTATAATAAGATGTCACAGAATTCATTTAAAACACCCAAAAAGAAGGCATCATATTATATCATGTAAAAAGAAAAGGAATTGGAAATTTCTGTTCACTAATCACGAAAAAGAAAGAAATTACAAAAATGAATGAATAAAATGGAAAAAAAAATTCTGTTGGAAATGACTAAAATCATGAATCATTAAGAAAAGGGAAATTGTAACACTCCGAAAAATTAAAAAAAATTTTATTTTGACTTAAACCTTGAATAATGATTTACTATAAGGATTCGGTAAGTGATTTTACGAAACATGCTATAATAATTTGAAAACACCTTTGTAATCGGCTAATTAGCCGTGACATTTAATAGGAAATTGAAAACATTCTTGTAGGCTTTAATGAAGACGAAAACGGTTTCTTGGATTTATATCAACTATATTCGTTGGTTAGTAATATTACCAAAAGAAAAATAAAGACAAATCGGCTAACTAGTTTGAGGCCAAAGAAGGCTTAAATAAGAAATATGATACTATAATATTATAGTCAAAAAGTCAATGACTTAATTATAAAATATATTAAGTTGAAGGGTTCATTAAGTGAAAGATAAAAAAATCTAGAGAATGTTTGGGCTATTAGATTTGATCACATGGACAATTGAGAGAACACTTGGCAATTGTAAGAAACAAGAATTCTCATGAATGTACAATTAGAACTATTTCTATTGGATAGGTATTAATGCACTTAGGGATAATTGAGAGCCCTTTCATTGGTGAAATCTAAGGACCTTTAGAAACTAGTTGGGAAAATTCGTCTATATATTGAGGAGAGCTTAGAAAACCCTTAAGAAGCCTTCAAAAACTTATCTTTTGTCTTCCAAACAAGCCTTTCCTCATATACATATAAGACCCTACTTGGAAAGCTACCTTACTTGAAGAATATCCAAAGGTTTGAAGGTATTTGAGCCACATCTAGACATCCACTAATCCTTAAAAAGGAACAAGGGCAATGTGAGTAACTAATGGCTTAGCTTCCATTGGCATGCCATCTTTTTGTGAAAAGAATAATTATTTGATGTCTTATATTGATAAGAAATGAAATGTTTTCTTGCATACACTTCACTAGTATTGCCCTACTCGTTCTGTAATGAATGACTTTGAATAGTTCTCATGCTATAACTTATTCTATGACCCGGGACAAGAATGATTGGCATGGTGTCTGCTTTAATTGATAATGCCTTCTGAAACTTCGGTAAGGGTCAACCGGAGTTATTGTGGATCATGTATCCTCGTATTGCCATGAGCAATTTGACATTTGAATGATATCATTGCGCGCAACGGGTAGTTAGTGATCATAGTGGTTGGACCCTATTATGCATTTGAAGAGGTTTGTGTATATTTTACTTATTGAACTTGTAATTGAAAAATGGTTTTTCTTGAAGTCTTATGGTAAACCAATACATTATGTTACTCACGGGGTACCTAGTACTCACTCAATGTTTAAAACATTTTGTAGATGTTCATCCGCAAAATGTTTGAAAGGCAAGCCAAGACTTGGAGCGAGAACTCAAGCGGGAGTCGGATATCACAAGTAATAGAGACAGACTTGTGGGGATACTATGAAGATGCCCCACAATTTCTTATGTACTTGGGCACTACCTATGAGCTTAATATATATTATGCCTACACCTACACTCACCTCTATCATAATAAGTTTATGGTTGATAAACCTATGTTTTTCACTTAACATGGTAATATGATATTAGAGTAAACTAGGTACTTGCATATGTAACACTTAGTGTGTGCTATAATGAATGACTTTTGTATGGATTGGAAACCTATTTTCCATTTAAAGGTTTTCCAATCCCATGACTCGGCAAGTTATGAATAAAATAAGTTTATTAACATAATTTGTTCTTTATGCAAATTTTGATATAGTGTGTAGTAAACACGAGTAAAAGATAGATAACCAAACTTATTTCCTAACTAATCCTAAAGTGAGAAAAGAAAAAAGGTTCATGGGAGTTTAAACTTGTATTAAATGACGTGATAAATATTAGTTACAAAGTTACTTTGAAACTTAAAGCGATATAAAAATTAATTAACTAGTGAATTGTCTCATTCCATTTTTTAAATATGAGTGTTCATCCCTAAAAAGTGATTTACTTAATAAGAAAAATCGATAAACAACGAAGTGTGATAGAAATTGTATTGACACTACACTTTCTACTAATCACACCACATTATATTTGCAATAAATATCCTTAGACTGTATTTTCAGTATATTTGTATTAAAACTTTTTAATTTTCATTGCATTTTTACCAAAAACTTTCTATTAATAAACAGATATTCCCTTGATAATTTTTCTTGTTAAAAAATCTTATTAATCTACTTTAAACTAATGAGAATACATGTACCTTTTGATTTTCTTTCTAACTTTTTACCCATTTTTTAATATTTAAAGCTTTTTTACAATGAAATTTTATATAGAAAGTTATAGAAAATAATATGTGATAATTAATTGGAGATTAAAGAAAAAAGACAAAAGAAAAGTTGTGGAGATAAATGTGACAATTAGTAAAGATTAGAGGCATTTAAAGTAAATAAGATGTGGTGTGATTAGTAAAAAGTGTGGTGTCAATATAACCACTTTTAAGAAAATTAGCATAAAATAATATTTTTCCTGGAGAATTGAAGAAGAAAAATTTTCAAATAAACCAAAGAAAGTAAACACAAATTTTCTTCTGTAATAATTACGCATTTATTGCTACCAAGTCCCCTCAGTAATTTTTTTTTTTTTTTGTGTTAAAACAACCCTTCAATATATAACGTTGATATAATAATTGAGTCACATGTCTGTTTTTAAAAACAAATAATTCTTTTAGTCATTAAAAAATCATCATCGAAACCTTATCAATAAATTTTCATTTATTCGTGTATCACGTTCAATGAAATTTGATAATATATTTTATATAGCAAAACTATTAAGAGTTCGGTGAAAACGTAGAGGAATAAAATGAACAACTTAAACTAAACAGTAGAATAAGAAAGAAATCAACCAAGATTAAATATCATATAACAACATATACACAAAACAATTTAACTAAAACGAAGGGTCTATCTTAAAATAGGGAATAGTAGAAATATAACTCGAAACCAACACAATAACAGAGTGTATTGTAATTTTCACGAATAAAATTCCAACAAAGTGGAGGCATACGACAAAACCCAAAAATAGTATCTACCAAAACTTACAATAAGAAAATAAATTTTGTAAGGCACGAACAATCCTTCACGGCTTCTCAAGTTTCACTACACGTGGAATTTAAGTTGAAGATTGTTGAGAAGCAAGTCCGGCATCAGTGTCATCAGCAGATGACCTCTTTGAAGGAGTAACGCGAGGAGTCGCATCAGAATTATCCTCAAGTGACTCAGCAGTCTGAAAGGCATAGAAATTTATTTATAACAATCAACAACTAACATATTAAGTAAAAATATTTTGATAAGAAAAATATATTATTTACCTTGGATTCAATAGTTGCGGGCTGCTCAAACAGTAGTTCAAGATCAGAATCAGAGTTATGCTCCTATTCAAAAGATACAACATACCAATGAATAATAAGCTATAAGCCAACTAAACGGAAAATAAAATAAAATAGAATGTGCAATAGACCATTTAGACTCAGATTCCTCAGCTTCTGGAAGCATATTAAGAAAGTGGCTGTTATCTGTAACCCGATTAACTGAATAAACCATCTGTTTGGGATTGCGTCTATCAAAATTGATATCAACGTAGAACAACAAAAGCTGATCAACTAACTCGTCTATTTCTTTTGGCAGTCCATTCACAGTAGCTGCCCCCTATTTAAATTTTAATACATATTAAAGAAAGTTATGGTACAAAATATAATCACACATACAATATGGGAGAAATAAAAAATATATAAACAAAGAACCTGTGACACTTCTTCTCGCAATTGAGTAGTTGTCTTATGGATTTGATAGAAAGCTTCACTGTCGCATAAGATCAGGGTAGCAGACTTCTTTCTCTTCTCAATAGTAATCCTTAAAAGGTACCTATAAACTCCATCACTATATGTCATCTCACGCTTCTTACAAAAACATACTACTATTGTCATCTAAATAACACACATAATACAAATAAATTAAATTAAATTGAGATAAAAATAATAAACATCCAGCATGTTGGGGAAAAAAAAAAGAAACAAGGATAAGAATCTAATTAATGAAACTATAACATCAATAAAAAAAATACTCACCCTTTCGCACTTTTAACTGGCAAAATTGGATAAAAACAACAACGATTTCCTTCATAGCAATTTGGACATGCGGGTCCATCTCTTCCACATAGTCATTCCAAAAAGTACAAGCAACACGTTTCTTCTCCAAGTCTTCTAATACAAACTCGAGAGTACGGTTGGTTTTCTCGTCCTTCACAAACATCTTCATACCATCATTTGGAATAACACGCCCGATAACATCTGCGACATGGAAGAAGAACTCAGATTATGAGCTAAGAAGTAACAGACATAAAAAAAATGAAAAGAAAAGAAAAGAAAAGAAAAGAAAACAAGGACACATCAAGTTAAAAATTAGAATAATGCTATATAGCACTAGTGGTGCTTGACACCAGTCTTGGTGTCATTCAATGTGTCATTAAATGATAAGTAGAATTAAATGAATAAATAAATGATCCACTTAATTCAACTTATCATTTAGTGCCACCTTGATATGGTGCCAAGCACTAGTGGTGCTAAATAACATTACTCTAAAAATTAATAAGAATATGCTAACCAAATAAATCAACTCCTTCAATCCTTGGAGCAGTCTGGACGTCTGTTAAACTCTTGAATTGATAGAGATTTTTAGGAAACTCAGGAAATATTTCTATATCACGTTCAAGGACCTTTGTGGTTTCAAAGACCTTTGTTGTTGCTTGTATCCTCATACCCGGATTAAACAAAAAAATAATAATAATTGAACACATGGAATTTATAATTAAAGTTTAACAAATGATATAATTACATGCATAAGGTTGCGCTACACATAATAACTCAAAGGCAATATCTCATGCATTCCGTGTGATTTCAAAGGCAAAATTTCATGCATTCCATGCTACCCATGTCACTGTTTATTCTCCTCCATTATAATGTCTATATGCAAAACCTCAAACCCTCCTTCTCCTTGCAACTAAACATCACTTGCTTTAACTCTTTTCTTGGAAAAAACACAGAGCTTAACTTATATAATGATTATACTAAACAGAGAAAACTAATAATTATTATACTTATAATTATAATAGTAATAATAAAGCATTGTAAATACGCTTCTTTATTCCAACCACAAAAAAAAATAAATAAAAATTAAAAAAAATGAATACACGGCCCTGGAAACAAATTTAACACAAGAAACTTTTTCTCCCCCCAAACCCACTTTCTTCTTGCAATTACACATCATTTGTTTTATATATTTTCTTAGAAATATCATAGAGCTTAACACATATAATTATTATACTAAACAGGGAAAACTTATAATTATCATACTTATAATTATAATAGTAATAATAAGCATTGTAACCATGATTCTTTATTCCCAAAAAAAAAAAAAATCATATGCAACTACAGAAACTGGAAAAAAAATAACATAAAACAATTAAAAGCGACAGAGACACCTGTATATCTTGAAGCACCATTTCAATGAAAGATGTCTTAGAGGAATCTTTCTTTGAGGGGACCAATCATTTCCTTATGATGCGAACAAATATGGCACTGTGAGAGTCCATATCATCGTCGACAGCGCTCAAGGTAATTAGTTTTGGGGCCATTTATAAAAAAAAAATTGAAAATGGTTAGGAAAAATATAATACAAAATAAAAAAAATTATCAAGCGTTTATTTAAAAAAAATAACACAGCTGTATATATATACACATATCAAATTAACCCCTTCTCAATAAACAGAGTATGTAAGCTTGAATTAAGGGATCTCGGGAATTCAAATTAAGGAAAATTCATTCAAAGGTATTCTTTCCTTACCATATTGTGTAGAAGATAAGGGAGTAAGAGAAGATTGATATTTCCTTACTGAAATTATATAAACGTGCTGAAGACCAAGATCCGATGAACACTGGAAAATAGCAGAACACCATTTTATGGAAAATGGAAAATGGTTAAATCAATAAAGTAAAAAAATCAAAATTGGAGGAAAAGATATATTAGGGAAGATGTTGGCTGCATATTCTAAGGGGAAATTGAAGGAAAAAGATATATTAGGGGAAGAAGAAGGGGAAAATTGGTGGAAAACACAGATCTATGTTTGGGCAGAAAGAGTGAAAGACGACTGCTTTTTCTTAAGGAATAATTTTGGGAAAAAATATACTATAGAAAATGGAAAAGAAAAAGAGGGAGAATGTGATCTGCGTGCTCCTAGGAAATGTGGGGAAAACATAGTTAATTACCCAAAATACCAAAACATAGTTAATTACCCGAAATACCACTATACTTTTAAAAATTTATCTCAGATGTCACTGTACTTTAAAACTTACTTGAAATACCACTATACTTTTAAAAAGTTATCTCAAATATTATTGTACTTTAAAATTCACCCAATATACTATTAAACTTGTAAAAGTGTTATCCATTTTGTCACGTCCGTTAAAAAATGTAACTGACTTGATGACATGGCTAATATAATTTACCACGTGACATCTTGACTGTTATTTTTTTAACCCAGTGTTGACCGAATAGCAAATCAGATAACATTTTCACGAGTTTATTGGTACATAAAGAAAGTTTTATAAAACTTTATAAAGTTTTAGTGTCATTGTACTATATAAAACTTTCCTCATAAACTCGTTAAAATATTATCTTATTTGCCACTTCGTAAATACTCGGTTAAAAAAATAACTGTAAAGATGTGGTAAATTTCGTTGGTCATGTCATCAAGCCAGTTACATTTTTAACGGGGGTGGCAAATGAGATAACACTTTCACAAGTTCAGTGGCATATCAGGTGAGTTTTAAAGTACAATAATATTTGAGATAACTTTTTAGAA